>JABASC010001987.1:0-19855 GCA_019776185.1 Plutomurus gul | reverse complement strand
CATCACACAATTCACAACAATTCTCATATGCCGTCTATCGTAAAATTAGAAGCTAAAGGAGCTACTAGCAGGCTTTCGTTACTGTCCAATCAATAATGCATGTAAAATTATTTCCTGGACAATGCAATGCAATCACAACCAACTGATTGCACTGGGATCACTACTTGATTTAAGTGATATGTATCTAGTTTGTACTCTGTTTAAAGAAATTTAGATATAACAATGTATTTAGATCATGTAAATTGCGTTACTACTGTAATTTTGTACAAAATATTCTAACACATTAAGTTAACTATGTTAGTATTACTTGCATTAAGTTCGTCGTTCGTAGGCTACCACTAATTGTGGTATATGTAGTTTCGTTGTAAGCGTTATAAATATATTTCAAAATCCATTTGAATTGATTAGCAAGTACCTACTATTCTCTTATATTGTATGGCAGAGATATTCCAGTTACAAAATAATTATGTTCCCTTTTAAATCTGTACATCCACTTGGTTGTCGACTATTTATTTAGGAGTACGGAGAACTACGTATGTTTACTTATTTTATCACGTTGGTGCTCGGACGTTTAATTTACTTATTACTGACAGATTTTTATTTTATTGCTATTCGTTTTAAAATATGAAGAAATTGAATTCTTCACCGATAAGTTATTATTTTATCCCTAAATAGCGCAATTACGAATTAATTTTACAGTGATAATCTTCTAATCTCTGTTGTAACAAATGTTTATTTTTTGTTGTAAAAGGAAGAATGCCTTACTACTACTTAAGACAGGGTACAACAGAAAAAGTGAAAGAGGCGCATACGAAATGTTAGATGGAAACTTTTCTACAAATAATTTTAAGTGCATGGCATGAGAACGAATGATGAAATCAATGATAAAACTGTGTTTACTATTGGAACTGTTATAGCTGTGCATTATTACATTGTCCCTGTTAATTTGCATGCAAAGCTCTACGGCCATCGCTGCAGAAAGGGTTAAACGTAACGCGTTGTAGGTTGTAGCTATCGAAATTAGTGAACACATACAAGTTACAATTCCTTGAAATTAGCTTCATACGGAAATTGGTGTGGAAAAGGTAAAAATTGTACTCGCGTTTGGTGACAATTATTTAATTGACGATAATTGGCGAAAATGACGCAATGGGTGACGGATCGTACATTGATGAATGCGATCACTGTTGTAAGAGGCACGACAATTGCTATCGCCATTGCGGGGCCACGTTGCACACTGGGCATGTACAGAACCTACAGTTATCCGGTGAACGGAACGGGGGGATTTCAGTGCACTGACGCGGAGGCTTCCTGTCATCGAGCTCTTTGTGAATGTGACACCATGCTTGTGACCTGTCTCATGAAAGAACCTTGTAAACCGAACAGTCAAAATACCGGTTCAACCTTTCAACTCGTATTTCGAATATTCCCATTCTTTAATTAATTAATACTGAGGAAAGCAGTTGCATGTGCATACACGGTTTAGAACACTTAGCAATTTATTACTTTTTAATTTGTACAATTAAATATAACAAAATTACCAATACAATAAATTTATTGGGAAAAAAAATCCCCATTGCAGTGGAACGTCATCAGAGAAACTATCAAGAATATTGTTTCCTGTGGATCTACTTACGTATATGGACCTATGTAATAATAATACTGCAACAAATGACAAAATCATTAAACTGAGAGGAGTTTATTTTTAACATATACACAATAGTTTAATATAACACTCGTGAGTCATGAGTGCGATTCGCTACAGAAAATATATATCAAGCCCAAGGGAAAATCATTTGTGAAACGAAATTTGTGTATGGTAACATTTAGGTGAATTGTGAAACAGTGTGAGATAGACCCATAGATTGTCTGTACTGTTTAGTACATGCAGTCAGAACCACCACTAAGCATCTTCTGCCATTTTAATTATTGACTGTGTAGTAAAAAATAAAGATTTACAGAAGTTTATATATTTTAATGGCAGTATACATTTAGCACTGATTAGGAAGAACACATAAGCTTCATAATATTGAAGCATATGACTCATGATTTGTGGCTCCAATAGTAATAAGGGCGTTTGGAATTTCTAGTATTTCTATGCAATGTTTATGAATTACGTGCTGTTTAGTTCACTTCCGTGTTTTTGTGTCGGAAACTTCATAGCTACTGGGGAATTGCAGCAAATTGATTAAATACTAAACACCCACACTTTGGCACTAGAAAACCCATTTGTCCATACGCAAAACAATTGCTTTTAGTAAATACTAACACCTAATTGTACACGTAAGTATGTAAAAAATATTACATGAGTGCGAGTTACAGCTCAGGTTACCCAGATACAGTCTTACAATTAATTCAAACACCCCTACAGCGTTTCTTGGAATTCACGGCTGGTGTTACTGAACCATTTGACGGACATTTTTATTTTTCAAATTTATTTTCGGTGTGACAACAAAATTGGGTGATTAGTGCATTCACGGGACATTCTCGTGTGTTAGACAAAATCGTTTTACTAGCGAGACAAAGCTCGTGAAGTGTTCGTTTTACAACCTACTTAAACATCGTAAAGGATGTAGGTTGACAATTCTAGAGTCCGTGTTCGGCTGAGATTTCCTACACTTTCAATTAAATAGCAGAAATAAAAAATCAAATGTAATCTGTACTACAATTTTTATTTCTTAGTAATTTCAAATCAATTCTTTTATTTACTGTACATTTAATTATCAAGTTAAAAAAAGTTTTAGGACCACTTGGCAAGAACATGAAGGTCACTTGGAATATGCAAGTTAGAAAATCCACTAGTAATAATGCTACCTTAATGTTGATCATGTTCTGGTTGCTAGTGTTTCTCGTGAAATCTCATCTCCAGCCCAGCCATTGGTCAAGGAAAAATATGTGAAGCATTCCGAGTTCAGTGAAAATGCAAAAGATGAAGTGTCTCCGGTGCGGCCAAACCGGAGCGGAAAAAAGTATATGGAATACTTTGTTCACAAATTGATAACATATCTGTATTTGCCTATGGCCTATGAATGACTTCCTCTACACAATTAAATACTTTACTACTTAGATGGGGACTTGTATAGTTATGTCCAAAACGAATAGCAAATCGAAGAGAATGTATTCTCCATCATGCACGCAGTCCCTGAAAATAAAATGTTCATTCTCTACAGAAAGTAAGTTGTTCGCACTATTAAAAATTGGATGTCGATGTCAGTGAAGGCAGTTGTCCTTTTACTTAAGACGTGTTATCACGAAACCGCTGTTATTTTAATACAGTGATTTGGCTACCACGAATTTGCTTAAAAGTGATTGTGTTGTTTGTAGGTAGTTTTGGTTAAACCCACTAAAGCGTTTTGTAAGAATACCAGAAACCAAGAAATTGAAAATTTTAAGTAAAATGTCTGTCCAACCTTCCGCATTTGAGCAATAAAATTGCCTATTTACAGGGCTGCATGCACATTCGACTTTTCATGGTTCGTTTACTTTGATGAAAATACACAGAGAACCTATACATTCGTACGTACTACTATTGATATCTTACAACTTACAGCAGGTATGGAAATTTCTTAAGCAAGAAATATTATAGGCAAATGCAAAGCAAGCTTTAACATGAGATCAGTATGAATTGGTCTTTGTCGTCTTGAAGTCAAGCAAGTTGGAGTAGTGGAATATACACAAAAAAATGTGAGCCATTAATTTTTTTTATTTCGACACACCTTGTAATTTACAGGCAGACTACGCGAATTTGTATACCCTGTGTGTACAATTGTGCATGAAGAAATAGCATGACAATAATATACATACAAGTAAAGTTCGATTAGTTTTGTGAGAGAGGCTGATAAGAATATTGTAATCCATGTATTGATGGGTACAACACCAAGTCTAATATCGTCACGATTCTCGCACGAAGCAGAAGCTGGAGAGCCGGCTGATATTGGTAATAGAGAGACACTGAAACTTGTGGTGATCGTTCTGGAGCTCAAAGTCAAAGTCAAGGTCTTCTTTCCATTCAGAGCTTGAGTCTTCCACTCGACAGCACCAATTTTCAGCTTTTCCATTTGCACGGGAAAGAATTAATATTTTTAAATACTTTTTTCGAATTCCGTAGAAATGGCATTGGGAAATTTGATAGAGGACCCCGTTTGGGGGAAACTTTTGTCTCACTGGAAAGAGCAGGAGCACAATCTGAATCTGCGAACTCTTTTCGAGAAAGATAGCGACCGGTTTAATAAATTCAGGTTAGAATACAAATTGTACTAATTTTATTTTACAGATACATAAATTAAATTGTCTTCGCATTAGCATCGTTTTCATTCGTTGTCTGTAATTTAGTCTCGAAGTAGATGTACCATGCCCTGATGGTGGTGGCCCACTTCTCATTGATTTTTCAAAGAATTTAATCAACGACACAACATTTCAACTTCTTCTCGAATTGGCCAAATCACGAAAAGTGGGGGAGAGGAGAGCTCAAATGTTCAATGCCGAAAAGATCAACAGCACTGAAAATAGAGCCGTCCTTCATATTGCCTTAAGATCCCGCAGTGAAGACCCGCCAATCAATTTGGACGGGAAAAATGTCATACCTGATGTCACCAGAGTTTTGGAGCAAATGGAACAATTTTGCGATGCTGTAATTTCGGGAAAATGGGATGGATACACTGGCAAGAAAATTACTGATGTTGTCAACATCGGAATCGGTGGTTCTGACCTTGTAAGATGCCGTTTAAATATTTTAAAGTTTCAATTCATGGTGAATTGCAGCAATAATTTTATTTTAATCTTTTAGGGTCCAAATATGGTATGCGAATCCCTGAGTCAGTATGCAGTCGGTCCCAAAGCCCACTTTGTCTCAAATGTTGACGAGTCTCATTTGACTGATGTTCTCGCAAAAGTGAATCCAGAGACGACTCTCTTTATTATCGCCAGCAAGACTTTCACCACCCAGGAGACTATTGCTAATGCTCAGTCGGCACGCAAATGGTTCTTGAATCAGGTAAAGCATAATAAAAATATAATAATTTCTGAACTGCCTTAAATGTAATTTATATTAATTTCTTTACTAATAATCTCTGCTCTTAGGCAAAAGATGAGAAAACTATAGCGAAGCATTTCGTTGCATTATCAACGAATATTCCAAAAGTGCAGGAATTCGGTATTAGCACTTCATTCGAGTTCTGGGACTTTGTCGGAGGTCGTTATTCTCTCTGGTCTGCAATCGGTCTCTCTATTGCGTTACAATGCGGCTTTAAAAATTTCCGTACCATGTTGGACGGAGCTCGATTCTTGGATCATCATTTCAGAGACACTCCCCTTGAAAAGAATGTAAGCCATTCAAAAGCTAGCATTTTGGTGAAGTATATTTCAAAAATTAAAGTCCCAATTAAAATTGTTGTTGTTATTTCAATTAGGTTCCTGTCGTGCTGGCATTGATAGGCGTATGGTATAATTCCGTCCTTGGATATGAATCCCATGCTATTTTACCTTACGACCAGTACCTGTCGAAACTTCCATCGTATTTGCAACAAGCTGATATGGAATCGAATGGAAAGTCTGCAACAATGTCTGGACAACGTATCACAGACTATAACACTGGTCCTGTAATTTGGGGAGCTGCCGGAACCAACGGTCAACATGCATTTTACCAATTACTTCATCAAGGAACAAGAATTGTGCCTTCAGGTATTCTATTGAAAAAAACATTTTATTTCTTGAAAATATCCACTAGAATATTCGATTTATCATCACTGTTGGGTTTGTGGTGCACAGATTTCATTGGTTTCGTTCAGAAAAAGGAGGAAATCGCCGGAATTTCCCACCATAACATTCTTCTGGCCAATTTGATTGCCCAACCTGAAGCGTTGATGGTGGGTAGAACTCAACTACCCGATTCCATTCCAGAAGATCTTCTTCCTCACAAATATTTCCCTGGAAATCGCCCGTCCAATATGATTTTGGCCAAAAAATTGACTCCCTTCATTTTGGGAGTTCTCATTGCCACCTATGAACACAAGATTTTCGTGCAAGGATCCATCTGGAATATCAATTCTTTCGACCAATGGGGGTGAGCCGACAATTTTGTTTCTTTCTATTCGTACTTAATGTGATGTCATTAGCGTGTGCACAAATTTTTATTGTCAGTGTGTGCTAATGAAAATTCATATCTGGCTATCAGTGTGAAGAAAGGAAATGTAGTTACAGTTGATGTTTAATGTTATTAGAGTGGAACTTGGCAAAGAGCTTGCAAAGGCCATAGAACCAGAGCTGGGGGGAAAATCCAAAGGAAATCACGACGGCTCAACACAAGGTATAATAAACTTCATTCTGAAGCACGGGAAGTGAAATGAACGATACTATCAAAACGTCGCATTTAATCAAAAGTCTGTTGTGTAGTTGGTTGTGGGTAGTTTTAGTGAATAGAAGCTGTATAGAGTCTATAGTATAGACACTAAAAGAGTAAAAAATTGAGTCTTATATTATTGCTATGCTGTAGGAAGATTATTATGTAATGGATCGTCTGCTGCTTTGCTCTGTTATTGTACTGCAGACTGAAAGCATGCTAAATATGTGCGTGCCCACTCTGCATTAGTCGGTCGGTGCTATGATGGCCTACTTACGTAAAATGGATAAATGAGATTAGGATAATGCATCAACTATACAATCTATGTGTAACATATCAACATGATTTTTGAATCATTGTTAGGTTCACATCTACATAGACTTGTAAGTAAGTAACGTATGAACAAGCCAACAATTAATAATATAGGAGATATGTGATCAATGTGATGCAAACAACGAATCTATATTATTACATACATTTATATCTTCTATAGAATACTAAACCTGTGAAACACAATAATATTTAATAGAATTATAGTCATTAAAGACATTATGGTCAAATGTGATTGGGGTATCTTTAATTGCATTTGAAGAGCACGAATAGAAGCCTAAAACGGAAATGGAATAAATTATTTGAAGTTGTAATTTCCTTTGTATATGGTCCGACTGATCTCGTTATCTAGTATGACTTCGAACACTGAAATATGAATCATTCACTTTAGATGCGCCACATCGATGGCAGAATGCACCACACTCGTTTAATATCAGCATAAAAGCAAATCTCAAGTTTTTATTTTAAATCCGAGTAAATTATTCTTTCCAAAGTCTTACTTCATATTAATACTACGATAAGGTGGTTGGAATTCTCACAATTACAGTTGTTAAGCCGTTCTTTTTGTAATACATCGTAGAGATGAAACCGATTCAGTCCACCTTGAATCTTATGAATCGTTATCGACATTTCAACAGAATTTCAACATTTAGTTTTCTACAATTTTATAATTCTAAAGTTGAAGTCTCTAAATAATCGCTTCTCTAACCATTTTAAATATAATCTCGTTAATAACAGGGTCTAAAAAAGTAAACTTTGTACAAGTCAAAACACTGAAAACCAAAAAAAAAAACTCACCAAGCGAATCTCACCACTTGTTAGTTAGTAATACAAAAGTCTAACATCGCACACTGTAGCTTAACCACGAAACACTAGACTACACGATAATTGTGTAAGAGTGTGTAGTAGAAAAAACACTCGTGTGTAGAAGGATTCATGAGACAAATCCGTAGCACAGACACAATGACAGTCTAGCCGTCTGACAGAAAGTCCTTAATTGTCATTGGTTAGCGAGAATGAATATAGGCAAGATGTAATATATGAGTATATAGATTTTGGAGCGTTTTACGCAAGTTATTTGTACTCGCTCTTAATACAAGTATTTCAGTTGATATGTGAATGAAAGTGAAACAGACGGAAGGAGACGAAAAGATTAAGGAGAGGGTGAAAGAATAGTCATATTTTAGCATCAGTTGTTGGCAGTAATATATAAATCATAACTAAATGTATCTGTATATCACTTAATAGCTACCAAGTAATCTTTTCAGCTTACGGTTAAGTAATTTTATACATTGAATTGTAGAATCTCAAAATGGAATTACAATTTTATCCCCAAACTTGATTTGGTTAATTCTCAACTTGTGGTGGAGGGGGTGGACTCATCGATTTCACTTGAATAATATGAGGCTGCTCACGAGCTTGATGTTGCTGTTGGGTAGGCTGTGGAAAGTCCGATGGGAAATTTCCTGGTGTTACTGCTCCTGATTGAGAACTTTTTGAAGGCATCACTACAGGATTTCGGCTAAAAATGCAGAGTAGGTACAACGGCAGCAGCGAAGAATGTTCCCCTTTATCCCTTAGACGTTGTAAAACCACCCAGGCTATGTACAGGTAGAGGCAACTATTGATAACCGCCAGCGTCTAGTTAATCAAAGGAGAAATAATTAAATGCGTGTATGTACACGTGCGCATTTCGGATTTAATTGTCTCGGTGAACATTTTGCAAAAACTGGGTTAGCAGGAAGCGTGAATTTAAAAATTAATAAGCAACCATGAAAAGCATTTAGAAGTTCTTGGTGATTGGTGACCTACTTACTTAGATCTTGCCAGCAAACACTGAAAATTGCAAGTGAACCGAAAAGAAGACTAACAGAAAAAAGAGGTGAGAGATGTAAAGAGAAGGAAAAAGTTTGTTTACAGCGCCACTAGTTTTCTCCATCACTCCACACGTTGACGGGGATGTCGATGACAGCAAAAGGATTGAAGCGAGAAGTATGAGAAATGCAGCTAGTATGTGATACACGAAATCCTACAATTTCAAAATTCCTTTGAAATTCCAATAATTGTTAACACCATTTAAGTATGTAAGCTTACACAACGATCGATTACAGCATGTTACCATTACCATTCCTCTAGAAGTACAATTCACTTTGAACATATCCAGAAAGGTGCACAGTAAAAGTAGAAAGGATAGACAGAAGCAGACAATTATTGTCACGAGGAAGAATAGGTCATTGGCGTACCCACATGAACCAGCAGCTCCAAGAATAACATCCACAATCCCTAGTAACTATTTAAAAAAGATTGATTAAAAAATATTAAGTAATTTTATAGATTGAAAATACAGCTACCCCCAATTACAATATGTTTCAGAAACATAATTGCGTGTAATAATTGTACATTTGAAATATTGTGAAGAATGTTTTATGGAACCATTGAAAACAATATCTGTTTTTCAAGAAAATCAATTTTAAATTCTTATTAAATATTCTGTGCAGCTTCAACAATTGTAAATGAAATGATACAAAAGTTGTTTTAAATACGAATAATTGTTGATATGAAAGTTCGTTATCATAACATTGTGAGATAATTATTTTTTTTTAAATGTGGTGGAAAAAGAAAATTCTGCACGGAGAATGAAATTTGACACTTACTATAGAGACGAACTTTAACTGCACGGTGCAGTCTGTTAGAGTGTCAACTTTTAAAATCATTTTTCAATCGCACCGTAATGGATCCTCCGTGTCTTCAAGGACAAACACCAAGGTCACAAACTATTTGAACGGTGCCACGGGGTCAATTTTAAAAAATATCGACTTAAATTTCAATTTTACGAACGTGAGACGAGACAAAGGCTCTCAGCGTGCAACTAACTTGGCCCGAATTGAACTGCCGAAGCGAAACGAACCAGTAACCACTAGCTCTGCTTCCATTTCAAAGTACAGCAAAGTCAAGTCTCATGGCAATCTTACACAACAAGAGAGCTGCTGTGAAGGTAGACAATATGGGATTGCGGCCAATGCTCCATTGCTGGCCAACATAACATAACACCACCATCAGTCCAACGTACTCGCCTTGTGTGCATTCTGTCTATTATTAAATACGACACAGAACACAGCAGCAAATTTTTATCCAGACCAATCCACTCGCATGTTAACGAAGCACACACACACATTCAGACGCGATTCAAAAGAGAACAGAAAATTAAGAAGAAATCCATTGCACATGACCGTGCAGTAAAAGTCAAACCAAGATTGACCTTTCTTTTAAAAGTATACAATAATAACCATAATACTGCTGCATACTGAATTCTATTCATTTTTTTCTAATCAATTTTCTCCAATGAAATCCACAATGCACAACGTATGAGTTCATTGTATAATAAACTACCATTAGACCCACATGTAGCTCAGAGCGTGTGAAGGAATACCTTTTATGGTTCTCCTAATGAAAGGTACGAGAAGATTTCATATTTGCAAATGAAACTTGAATATGTAGGTGTCGAGAGTCCTGCGAGTCGCAAAATTCTTTGGAATAACTTCCTTGTTCCTTGAGAGTGCGACTGAATGCTAAATCGAGAAATTGCATGTTGGATGAAAAACGTTTGCTTTGCCCATTGTGAAAGCTACGACAAGCCAAGTCATTTATTTCCCTTAGAGCACTAGTGCACCATAAAAACTATTGAAGTTCGCTATATAACTTGTAGTGTTGGTATGTAAATGCCACCGTAATTACAGAGACCTTGTCCCCGACCGCGCCACCAGTCCATTACTAAATAGGAAATAATATGTAGAAGTCTGCACTTGTGGGTTCTACAGAGTGCACAATTGATTTTATGAAGACAAATGGAAATTGCATGCTTAATTCTTCGTATGGAGCTAACAAGTAAATTTGTGAGTCAATAATGTTTTCCTTTACATTCGTTCAGGACTTTCAAAGTGAGCATATGGTGGAGATGTGTAAATATCGTTTAGCCTTGCAGCTTGCAAATATTATGCATACACGCATATATTTCATGTAATTTAACCCACGTGTATGTACGCAGGCCTTTCGTGTGACTACAAAGTGAACCGAGTTTCCCTGAAGCCAAAGCAAACAACGGGAATCTACTCTGGCTTCATTTAAAAGAAGATGTCAAAAGATATTGTTCAATTTTCTATTTAGGCCACCGCAGAAAGTCCATCGGTCTAACTTACGCTTGATTAAATAGCATTCGGTCACGAAACCGCATCAACCCACATGGAAGTTAGTAAGCATTATAATGCTTAAGTAAGTTGAAAGTAGAAGCATGGATTTTATATTTGTTCTGTGGGATGTGTACTTTGTGTGCACGTTGAATCATTGACTGTCCTCATATTACACTTTTATCAATCACCTATAAAAAGAGAAAACCCTTCCTTCTCCGATATCAGAAGATACAGAACTGCACATCCTATCGTATAAAGTTAGATTCAAGGAAAATGATTTTGTTACGGTTGAAGCAACACAGTAGTTTTAGCAAATATTAGTAACTATTGGCTTGTGTCTATCCAGCAAGTAAGTTAGTGGACGTTTATGGGTTATGTGATAATACATATTGTACATATAAATACAGAGAAAATACTAACATCTCTAGGCAGTGACACATTTTTCTGTGTACTTTCGTGTGCAGTAGTATCAGTTTATTGGTATCCAGAAATATCTCCCAGAGAAAAAATTCGCCCAAAAGAAATTTGTCCAAAAGTAGGGATTCTACTATATGTTAAATCTAAGACCAATCCGTCAATTTCGCCCATGAATCTAATCCGAGAATATCACCCAGTGATGTGAATAGTTACCCCAGTCTTTATCGGGTGGGGCAACAGAAGCATGATTTCGAAATTGTCATCCAAGAGTTGGAGATGTAGCGGTGAATGATATAAGTATGGATATTGATTATGGTATGGATACGGATGTGGATGTTCGAGAATGTACACTACACAAAGTACAAATAAAGTGTATATGGAATTCTTCTTAATACAACACCGAATTTATCACATTTTCAATCAGTCATATTATATTACATATTACTAGAGTGAGGTATACAGCATTAATCTGCGCACATAAATAAGTTCTTAAAAGTAAGTACCTACATAAGTTCTCCGCTACGGAAATGTGACCGAAGCGTCAATCCTCTGTTTGCAAAATCAATTATTTATACCCAAACACTTCGTGTCGTATCGTGTACATATTTTAACATTGTATGTATACGATTTTAAAATTCGTTTCTTTTATAATTCTGTTCCAATATTATTTACTATCTACTTGTAATTTTATTTTTTTCACTATGTATGTATGTGAGTATACCAGTAACAATATAAATTGCATGATTTATTTAGCACCTCGTAATAAAAATAGGAAAAGTGATAAATTCCTACACAATACGTAGAATTGTATGAATTATTCACTTATTTGTGTGTGTATTCTCGTACGGGATTTATGGACGCGATATTCTAGGACTGAATATGTGTAAGAATCTGTTCTGGGACAAATTTCTCATTGTCGAATTTTTTCTCTTGGAGATACTACAGTATCATGATTCCTGTTTACTGCATCAGAGTTTAACAAAAGGGTGTGGCATTTTCATTTCCATGAGTGCTTTTACCTCAATGCAATCACGGAATGACGTTCCTTCACCTGTACTAAACGGACTCTGCTAATTGTAAGTAAAGCAAAAAATGGGTAATGCATGTATTGACTGAATAGGTACTGGAGGAAAAAGATTTGTCCAAATGTAAACAGTACATACAGATACATAGTAGATACACAGATGGATAGTACCACGCCGCTTCCATTTAAAAGTTTCTGTTACAAATGTGTTTAGTTTTGTGGTTATGTCAACTAACTGGACAAATCTGCGTTATTAATGAATGTGCAAAATCGATACATGTACATAGCTAAAGAAAGTGAGGTACCTATAGTTTTTCCAGAACGTCCTCTAAAATTATTAGAGTTTTATAAATATTTGTAGGTTAGAATAAACAGATGTCTGAATATAATTGCAGAATTTATATAAACTGTTAGTTCACATTTGTTTGTATTAAAAAAGTATTGAAATCGTAGCAAATATTATATTAGTTCATATTAGAGTCCCTACTACTGCTCCGTTAATACTAATACCAAGTTTACTGTATTTCCATGAACTGAAAAACTGTTTGTTAATTTACATGACAATCTGTGAATATTATCTGGTATGTATTCAGGTTTCCTGCCTACATGGATTGCAAATTATACGTGCCATACGAAGCTCACAGGGCAAAAACAAAAAAAGTTATAAATAATTCAAAGTCGATATCCGTTTGTTTAAAACGACATGAAATGTAGCATAGTAATTGTAAGAGGTAAAGCATTACATCGTTGGTCAATCGGTTTGTGACTGTCCTTCAACACAAAGTACGTATATACACACTGAAAGACAATGCTCTAGGAGACAGACGGCTTCAACGAGTGAAGCCAGTCGAGTCAAGGCAACTGTTGAAGGAGAGGAATATCTTTGTCGAAAATTGTGAATGGACAAAAAGGTCGATAAGGAAAGAATGAATGGAGAAAGGTGGAGTCAAGGCATCTAGGGGGAACAACATCCCGAACCCAGCAATCCTCTCATTCTCTCTCTCTCACTTTACTACACGAGGAATTCCTTCTGTGAAAGTGTAGCACATATGTACGGTACACAATAATAATATGTTGCATTGTCGCCATCCTCTGCTCTCCTACACAATCCAATGTATAGTACATACTTTTATATACTTGCTTGTATAGGCGAGACACGACAAGGACAACTCATCGTCAGTGCAAACAGCAAGCACAGTTTTGTAGCACACAACACAACTTGCTTACTTACATGTAATACAATAGTGTACCTAAAAATACAGCTTCTTCCTGTCGTACCAGTAGTAATGGATTCCCAGAATTATAGGCGAATCTACTTGTCAATTAGCGGCTCCATTGATTCACATCTTTCTCTATGTATTACAGATGGACTGCTCTTTGGAAGAACCTCATTAAGACAACATTGACAGTACTTCATGAAATCATGGATTTTCTCCTGAATCCTACGTTTATTTTCCATTCCTGTCATCTCGCAATTCTCCAAGAATTCATGTACAGATAAATAGGTAGGTATACTACACGGTCTCCTGGAAATATATCCTGTTCATCTCACTAATTACGTGAGAAATTATATTTGTAGTCAGTGAACGCAATTAGATTATTGTGGAAGTAAGTTAACCAGAGTTTACACTGCTGGAAAGCCTCCACAGGAAGTATATAGCACTTGGGTAGCCGATTCACCGAAAAACTTTCGGGGATTCTGAAATGCGCAGTGCTGGCAAAACAGAGAAGATTTTGTGAACGAACGTTCCCACTCCTCCCTACACGCACACAACTATATGCATGTATACTTCATAGAGAGACAGTCGACAAGGTTGAATTTCCTATCTGGGGGTATATAGTTTTATAGTTTGGTTGGCTGAGCTGATAACTTTGCTTGGGGTCTCTTCTGGTCTCGTTCAGTCACTAGTCTCTGTGCACAAGGACTCTCTGGCAAAAGACTGTAAACTCCATCAAGTAACGTACAGCACACGGATTTATTAGTAGGGAGAAGAGAGACAGGCAAAAGCCAGCTAAATTGAAACAGGATGAAGAAAAGTAGTAAAAGCCGTGAGCTGAGTTCATTTCAGTCGAACAGTCGACGAGTCTAAATTCTTATTCTCATTCATGCAAAAATCAAGCCTTGCCCATTGTGTTGTTGGTGTTGCTGTTATATTGCCGCGGCGACTGTTGCTGCTGCTTCACAATTATTTTGCTCGCCTTCAGTCAACACACTCGCCAAGCTGCTCTCGGTTTGCTTGACTTGCTTTGACGTTGGCTCTTTCTCTCTATCCTGTAGCCACGAAGCCTCTGCCTAATGTTTGGTCCTGGTGTGCCAGGTCAAGTCTATAGGCCAGTTTAGCCCAACTGCTATATTCGCTTTACATTAAATTATTTCATTAGCACAACCGTCTCATCATTCAGTACCGTACCTAACACACACACCTCTACCACCACCAGTAATCATATTTGCACCCCACTACACCAGCAATTATTATGTAGTCATATCTAGTAATTATCCGTCTACGTCTTTTCCTACGCTCGTAAATGCACACAGCCAGATAATTGAACAATCGAGTCAAGTGCAAAATAAACAGTATTTATTACTCAATTCTTTATTAACTCTGTAGAGAACGTCTGTTTATCTTAAAACCATTATGTACACACACACACACAGTATACACTGTGATGTGCACTGTAGACTGTATCTGAGAACAAGCAATTGCAGAAAGGAGGGAACGTCTCTCCATCAACTCAACCAGAGCTCCTGTTTCTTCAATTTGTGTAACTAACTCTTAATCCTAACGTTTGAGAATAACAGGAGATTCACTGGATTCACTCGCATAACATTTTGAACATAGCACGACGAACATTAGTACCTAAACACGCAGTCAATGTGTACAAAATCTTATTACATTATCTACCATATACAATGCATTAAGGAACAGCTTTAAAGGGAGTTTTTCGTCAGAGAGGGCAAAACTCTGCGTTAAATCGGAAAAGTAAACATACATACATACATACACATTTTGGAGAAGAAGCCACATACAGCACAGTGAGTGCACAGAGTGAGAGAGAGAAGGTGATGATGTAAGCACTGTACTAGCAGTTAGCAACACATAGTATACATACACACAATATAAAGACACATTTAAATATAAGGAAAAGATAGGACAGACTGTTTCTAAAGGCGATATTATGTTGGCCCATACGATTTTCCAGCCAGAGTTTGGTTGCTGAGAGCGAGTCCAGTGTGCCACGACCATAACACCAGCACAATTCTAGGGCATCCTCCAAAGCCATAGGACGCATGATGGAAAACACAGTGTAGCTGCTACATACATAGTAGAGTCTAGCTAGACTCAACTTTGAATTCCTTCTACTAAACACATACACACACAGCATAGGGAAGGGATTGTGTTGTGTGACTGAAGAGTGAACTCATCGCTGGCTCACTCGCTCACTCCTCACTCACACACAGAGAATTAAATTGAACCCTTCTCTGTCTATCATGTACGTATTATACAGGTTAAAGTTGTGAATGTGATTTTCGTGTATATACAGACAGACTACTAGTAGTACACACAGCAGTCAAGTCAAGTCAGTCGAACCAGTCCGCTCTCTGTGCTCATCCTGTCTCTCTCTCTCTCTCTCTGTTCGTATAACAAGTATGTAGAGAGAGAATTAAATCACTACCACGAACATAACATAACAGACTCACAGAGACACAGCACAGCGACTGACTGAGAATACACGTATATATTGTATATACTAGTAGTACTGTATATATAGTACAGTGTACTACTAGCACTACGACTACATCTCACACATATATAGGAGTCTCTCGCAGCAGCAGCAGCAACAGAGAAGAAGAAGAAGAGCACAAACTCGTACAAACCTTCAACTTCAACTTGCTCCTTCTTCTCATCCAATCCAATCGTATCTCATCACATCAGAATTTGCAATCTTCCCTACTACACAGACAACATACACTGCCTGCTTGCCTGTGTGTGTGTGCACTGCACATAAGGTAACGCAACAGAAGAACGAGTTACGAGACACAAGTCAAGTCAAGACAACTTAAGCACATTTTACATTATCTTCAAAAACAATTGGCCAAGCAAACCAAGCCGGACTTGAATTTGAATTTATTTGCATCAGGCGACAGACAGACTAACCGAATCTTGTTCAGTACCTTCCTTCTTATACTTCTTCACTACTTACTCACTATTCTTCAATTCATCTTCTTCGTCAACACATTTACACATGACATTCATACAAGTACTTATTTATCTATAGCTTCTTCGTTGGTACAGAATACATAGCAGCCTTTTTGTACATGGTAAGTTATTTAGTATCTTATGTATACATGTAATTTTTATAATCTGTTCATTTAATTAAATGATAACATTCACATTTGCTTGGAATTATTAAAGTTATTAATTTTTTTCTACAGGTTACTGTACGCACAAGTGGTTTGAAGCAATTGTAACACGAACAGGCCCTATTGTTCATTCATTGCTTCTTCGTGAGTAGTAGACATTTATTTTATAGTCAGTTGTCAGTTTAATTCATACGTATATTATACTGTTGTTTTATTTATTTTAATGTGATTTTTATTAAGTTTTGCAATTGTTTTAGAAGTATTTATAGTTTCTGTACTGAAGGCCCAAATGCACAAATACAATTGTAAGAAAAACAATACGAGCCCACTAAGAATTATTTCGTCCTCTGATAGTTTATTAAACAGTTACTCTTAACTAATATTAATCGTAAGTGTAAAAAGTGCAATTTTTAACGTAAGGATATTTTAAATAGAGATAATAGAGAAGCTAAATGTACAAGGCAGTATTTATAGATGATTACGTTTAGTTAGTTAGGTTTTTAAAAGTGATTGAAGTACAAGAAGTGGAAATCGAGGAAAATTTAAAGTACAACTACAGCACATAAACTTATTTACTACTACCACAAGATGCAGGACATACAACCGGACATTGTCACTCCTGACATATTGGTCAACGAAATACTCAGAGGAAACACTTACCCGGGACAGAGTCAAGTTAGTTCGACCTTACCCTCCACTGCTCACCCGTGGCAAGATCAATGTGAAGAGTCAGAAGAGAATCCCTCAGCCAACCCAACAGAATGTCCAACTCCAAGTGAAGTTGTTATTCTAGACTGTCAAAATCCGTGCGATTTTATTAACTATCACATTCGAGGCGCAATCAACTTTACCTTCCCTGCAATCATGGTACGAAGAATGGCAGCGGGGAAAATTGACCTGTTTGAAAAGTCTAAGGAGCTGAAAGCGAAAATTGCCAGTTCGAGAATTACTTTCGTTGTCTATGATTCCTTCACACCTAGCTCGTTTTGCCACCAGAGGGGGGAAGGCAGTAGTATTGGCGGCAGCAGTCATGGTGACATTGGACATTGTAGTAATTGTTCCCTGTCCATGTCATCCTCCAACTCTGAGCTTTCTGATCTCGTTAATATGGTTGCCAAAAAATTAGCACAACATAATTGTAGAGTCGTCACGCTTAAAGGTAATTTTAAACATTTTCCAATTTTGTACATTATAGAATTATTAGATGTTTGCTGTTCCAACAACCAAATTAAACTCGCATTTAAACATTTGATTTTCTCTAAAGGTGGACTTGCTTTGTTTCGTGAACTGTATCCAGAGTGGGTAGAAACTCATGATGCCAAAAAAAACAACACTGATTCATTTTCGTCGTCAGACTCACTAGAAATTGCAGAAGTTCCCTTACTAGGACTTGGGAGCCTAGCTTCATTAAAAATCAAAGACGATCCTGATACCTGTGACTCGTCCATAGGACTTGATCCCGATGATGTAAGAAAATACAAATCCATAAATAAATTATTTGCAACAATGTTAGAAGTCAATCGTTTGATTTCATTATGTAAATGCATTTAACTTGTCATATTATCCAAGTGTGGTTAGGTAACTAGAATCGGATAAGAGCGTAAAAATTCTAGTAAATCATTATCATTGTGTACTTCATGTAACGAGCAGATTGATTGAGTTTGATAACAATTTTACTTTCGTAGGCTTTTCCGGTGGAGATTATTAAGTACTTATATCTGGGAAACGCGTCGATAAGTGCAGATGAAATGGGTACGTAATATATCTGGTTTCAGAAGAATGCATCTATATATACTATGTATATGTATATTAATATTAATATGTATGTATGAAATAGCGTTGGAGCGACACAACATAAAACATATAATAAATGTCACTCCGGACCTACCCAATGTCTTCGATACAACAATTCGCTACCTGCAAATACCCATTTCCGATCATTGGTAAGAAATCCATACCTTTCTGTCACGTCCATTTTCGCAGGTAAACACAAAGTAAGTTAATTTCTTAATTTGCATTTGTTGATTGACTAGGACTCAAAGCATGCTGAATTACTTTCCTGCAGCAGTTCAGTTTATTGGTAAGTAAAAATGTTTTATTACTCCTACCCAGTGCTTTCTTCAATGCAATTGCGCATTCCAACAGCTCTGATTTTGAGTCTAACTTATATGCATATCCTTGTTACACACATATAATGTACATAGGTGTGTGTATGTGTGTGTGTACAGTATGAATGTAAATACGCTAACAAACCAATACTTATTCCCTGTAAAGTCATTATCTCCATGTTCCGAAGAAATGCAACCGATTGATTACATCACACAGTCATGTTTTATCGTTGTCGACTGTAGTCAAAATACATGTGAACTAATTATTTTCACTTATTGCTAGTTTCTGCCACAATGTTCTGTGTTTTCGATACGAAAGCTCCTTACCTTTGTTACAAAGCGAAATCAAAGGGGTAAATATTGAGTTTCACTGTAGCTATTGGGTAAACATAACGCGTCTGGCATCTGCTACATTTAAAGGAAACTTAATACCTGATACGAATACCATTATAATACGTAAAAAGAGATAAGGTAGAGTGGTAACTAAAAGCGAGAGTCAGCTTGTTCAATTGCATACTAGAAGAAGAAGGCAACTAAAATCCAACTAAATACTACGACGAAACTGTGCATGATGTTTTATTTTTCTATGAAGGCATTAGTAGGACGTCTGTACATTCTCTGTGTGCCACACAAATTACGAGCAAAGAAAGCGAAATCAGTATGCACTCCCATGAATTCCTTATCATCTATCGTTTTTATACTACATATTCCATATCTCATGCTAACTGAAACTTAATCGTTATCTCGCTTGGGGCTTTCCACTGGATTTCCAGTAAAATTTCGACTTGATTCGCATGATCTAAATACGTTGAATTATGTACACTGCAGTATAACGTAGATACATACAGGATACACTACGTAAGACGACGACGAGGCCAAATCTGACTCCTTAAATAAACAAGTAGACGCGCAGGTGTATATATCCGCTAGCCTAAAGTACTACTTTTGATTCGTACCAGTCTTCTGTATTATATTATATGTATACGAAACCTTACAAAAGTACATTCATTCAATTCACTCACTCGTTTTTCGCTTACTCATTATTCATTCATTTTACGCAAAAGCCAAGTCTTGCAGGTCCGTCCGTCC
>JABASC010001986.1:0-19856 GCA_019776185.1 Plutomurus gul | reverse complement strand
TCTCTCTCTCTCTCTCTCTCTCTGCTGTTGAAAGGGTTGCTTTTCCCACGCAGCGAATGAAAAAACAAGCCCTTAAGGACTGAGAGATGAGAGAGGAGCAGAGAGAACAGGTCATCATTTCCATGCAATCCTACCCTAGCTTGTACAATGCGATGCAATGAAATGCAATGGTAGTGAAGCTTCATTATGCCACGTTTCATTACATTTCCTTCCAGCCCGCATCTAGCCCATTTATCATTCAAGTGTAAATCGCACCAGATGTACCCTTTTCGAATTTCGAGACGAGAATATAAGAAGTATCATATATGCCTACTCTCGAACTCCAATCTTTTCCTTATTACCACCATTCCACTTCTACACCAAATTATACTACACCGTACCATTCCATTACGCCACAAAAAAACACCATTTCAAGCTCATCACACAGTTCGATTTTTGCTTACCTAGCTTTCTATTTGTAATATTAGTTCAGTACACTTTGACTTTGGTTAAAGCTACTTGCAACATTTCGATACTTCATAAGGAGCACATTATTGCTTAATGTGCGCCGAACCGTATACCAATATTAATACACCTATTATTGCTTGAACAGTCTCTGAATCTGTAATGACAATTAAAAATAATGTTTTTCAAACAATATGGTTGTATGTAGAGCTAGCATATTATTTATTTCTACAAATTTTAAAAACAGTATACGTAAAATGATTCAAATTGTGAAGATATCGTTAGCTTTTACTTTGTATCATTAGTCCATTCAATACTCGGTTCATATATGCGCTTTTGACATTTTCATCTTTTGGGGGAGAAGATAGAAGTTACCTCCCAGTATCAAACCAGAGCTTGCGTTGCACTTATATCTGGGAACTGAAAGCGCTTGTGAAAGAGTGTAGATTGCATTACGGTGCCACATCATCCGTTCGCCTGCACGCTATATGGCTTGTGGATATATCCGTGTACGCAGTGGTTTGGCTGGAGAACGACTGCTTTACTATTATATGTACACATGAATAGAAAAGAACCTTAGTTAGCTAAAATCCGTCCAATCATTCTGTCTTATGAATCGACGCTAATAACGAAGGAAAGATGAAAAATCATTTTGACTCGACTTGACTTAAGTGGGTAAAAAATGTCCCATTTTGATCGTAAACTAAACTAAAGCACATTTACTTCCGGTGGATTTCATTTCAGAAGGTCTCTATGGTGGAAGCAGTCTTGACTGTAGTGTTTGTGCTCCACTTCCACTCAAGTCGTCAAGTCTTATATGTAGTTGGTAGTAGGAAAAGGCATTAGATCTCTAATAGGCTGCTAATGCTTAATGCTTCCATGAATGTCATCTCATCCCCATTCAAAAATTTCAGTTGCACTTCTCGCATCTCACCGTAGATTTACGGAATTGAACTGCTGTTAAAAGCTCACAACGGATAGACTATACTCAGAAAAGACATCTAATTCCTACACATAGTAAATGTTGTATATATTTATATTTATATAAATGTGTATGGGTAACGATATATTCGTACTACGTTTTTCTGTATGTACGTTGCTGCACATCATGCAAGTCTAACTGTGTACACAGAAGAACGCACTATTTGTATAAGGAAAGCGATGGTATTTACATTCGTCACTCACTTTGCGTGCATAATACAGCTCGCTATTCACCAACCAGCTGCAGATACAGAAAAGGATGCGAGAAGCTGAAGAGAAATTCTTTTACTTTACGTGGATTGGATCGTGAATCAAATTCGCTCACTCAACTTGCTCGCATACAGTACAACTCACAAACAAGTCAGAGATGAGAACCAAACGTTAATGTTAGAGGCAAAACGTTTCTGATGTCAGTCATAATTTCTTGGAAAATTTACAAAATTTCAACCACAATTTTAAAAGTCAAGATTGTGCTCAATTTATTTTCGGTAAAGATTGAATGCAAAGTCATGCTTGTTATGTAATAATGTATGCGCATATAAATGACGACCATTTTAACCAAATAGTTGCACTGACTTGTCTCGGAATGCCTGAGCAAAATTTTGATGCCGACAAAACAAATTTCCCTGCAACACGAATGTGCAGACGGAAACGAGTTGAGATTTCCTCTTCTTTCAAATCTGAACACAACAAATTCTTTCTTTGGCATTTTTAACTATTACATAACACAATGCAAGTTGCTTTTTAACATGACTCCTATAGCTCTCAGCCAGCTTTGCAATGCATAGCCAGGGAAAGCGGAGAACGGGTGAAATGAATCCAGAGTGTTAGCGTGGTGCTCCTCCGATGACAGCCTGTGCACATACCTTCGGCTCCTATTCATACTTATAAGTACCTAAGTACGTCCTCAGTTAGAAAAAGTAACGTTGCCTACTTGACTACAAGACGTTCTTGTTTGCACATGCAAAGAATACTCACTGAGAATGAGTCACACAATTTTTCTACAGCTCACTATATACTGCGACACAAATAAATATGCTATTATGCAACTACATATATACTGGATACTATTTTAAGATGTAGAGTGAGAGAGACAGAAGGAGGACTGACTGAAAGACCAAATGGCAATAAAAGGCTTCATATTTTATCAAATTCCAACTTCAGTGATGCTGAATCGAGAGGTCATGTAATAAATTTCTATAGACTTGAACTTCAACGAACTGTGCCACTCGTAGCATTTGAACGAAAAATGTATTATTTTCAATCCTTTGACATTCTCAGTTTTCAAATGAATGCTCAATTCGCATTTACGGCAGCAGCCAGCTAATATTATTAGGAAATTCCTCGCATATACTAGCAAAACCTTATTTCCAATAGGACTCTATCCGCAGTATAAAACATCGTGAAGTTCAAGTACTATATTATAGAACAGCGCACGGCTTGCCCCTTTCCCACTCTCACATGACGTATTAGGAGGGGATTATATTTGTATTGATCAACCGTTAGTCCAAGATATATTCTAAAAATTTAGCATAAGTGTTTTAGATTGTAACAATTATCTATAGTGGATCTGAATAAGGGATTTGACATAAAAAAAGAGAAAAGTCCTACTAAAAGTCATCCGAGAAGGCCGTCAATAGGAAACTTATGAATAAAGACATTGGATTGAGTTCGACTTCCACCACTTTTTCACTGTACAAAAGATGCTACGTACGGGAAATAGTACCACCTACTTTAGCAAAGCCTTCCCATTTCACAGATAGGACCATAATTTTATATGTTCAACCCATTCCCATATATTTTACTCGTAGATATATCTGTAACAGTGCAATGCAATGGTTCCAGGTAATCGCGCTTTTCACTTCTCTCTCCACATTCCATACTAACATCCTACTTACTTTATTTTACATTGTTCAGTGCACGCTCCAAAAAGAAAGCTGTATGCACTTTATCAGTTGTTGAGCGAGAGAGAAAAGTTTGTATGCTCGCTGCGTGTGCAATATGTGGCGCTCTGTACAGTACTCTATGTATATTGTAGAGTGTATAGGTACAGTGTGTGGTGGTGCTGAGAGAGAAAAAGGCCAGAGCTCAGCATCTTTAAGCAACGAGGACGACAGGACACAGGGGGGACTCATTCCACTAAACTAAACGTACAAAGTTTGACCCAAATACACAAAGATTGGACAGTATTTTGAAGAGCGAGCAAACAAACACTACCTCTCCTTCTTATTGTCAGTGCACAGAGAGAGAGAGAGAGAGAGTAGCACACAGTCTCTCTAACGAGAGACTTACACAGCCACACGACCTTACTTTTCTCTACCTTGTCTAATGTAATAGCCAGTGTGCACATACGTACGTCTACTTATAAGAGTATAAGAGTATACAGGGAAATACATGCTTGTTAGTATGTAGGGAGTGAGGGGAGTATAAAATATAACTATCCGTGCAAGATCTTCTCACATCCAATCCTCCGTGTTTACATCAGAGAGTATCCCAAGACTCCCATATCCGTATTATTAGCCATCCCATCCACTGTGTGCTGCCAATGTATTTCTCTGCATGTCTACTGCTGGGTATAAATACAGTGGGTAGTATGGTGCACAGGTACAGATACTTCATAACAACCCTTGTAGAACTACAGAGAAGATAACATAGAGAGTACCTTCCGGCTGTTTTTGCATTAGCCTTGCAATAAAAGTCATAAAACTCCCCATAGAACACAATAGTCTCCAAATCACCAGCGAAAAAAGTCTGAAACTACCATAAGTCCTCTCTAGACTGAGTCTGAGTTCGCCTGAAGGAGAACGAGGAAAATGGTCAATCATATAATAAAACATGTTTTGTGAGACGCAGAAGAAAAAGTTTACGATTGAAAACTCTTTCACCACCGCCACTCTCTCTCTCACTCTCTTTATCTCCTCTCTTGAATATCTCCATTTATTTACGAACAATTCGTATGTTGATTTTGCTTTTGTGTAGAAGTAGCAAGGTCTTCACTCTTTATTTGCCTTTCTTTGCTAATGTCTCGGCTAATAGTGGAACGTCTTTCACATTTCCACACAAACATAACATTGTACTATATATAAAATATCGAATTCAATTGAAATTCAAAGGTGAACAGATTTAAACTGCTTGTTGTGCTTCCTTTGGTACTGTACTTTGATATGTTGTGCTGGGCATACTTGTATGTATGTGTGTGCTCTCTCTCTCTATCTCTGTGCAAGCTCTTAGTGATGCTTTTTTAGGGTTGGTTTGGTTTGTTGGTTAAGGTAGTTGGTGGTTCTTCACTCTTTCACTCACTTTACTTTACTCTTCTGCCTCTTTGCCCACGAAACTAGTCAAACACTTGAATGACTCTGCTGAAGTGAATTGAGTGAGGTCCAATTCAAGCCTTATATACACTATCTACTGACAATAAAGGCTATACATACATGTATAGGTACTAGCTTTAGTATGATAGATAGGCACTATAACGTGTGCAGAAGGCTCTGCTTTACTCACAGCTATATATTCGTGGTAGTACACCAATGAAAACTCATCCAAGCCAACTAAACTAAACGAATCGAATGATGGAATAGTTTAAGCTGACTGAAGTGAAGCTCATCGGATTCCTACTGAGTCTCATGGTCCCGTACGTGAAACTAGTCGCGTGCAATAATTTGTCAGTGTGTGGAAAATTCACATGGACACAACGATCGATCAAATACACTTGGTGCCTCTCACCAAGGTTGCTCTCCTCTCGCTCGCTCTTCCTTTAACCTTCCTCTCCTACCTTTCAGTTTCATTAGTTTCTTTTGCTTTCCGTTTGTTTCCCTTCCGGAGCCGTTGTCTCTTTCTTCGAATTTTTTTAAACTTTAACTTTGCCCCACCCAACAAACACATCTATGTATCTGTACACATAAAGCAGAAGAACACAACAACTTCAAGTAGCTACTACACAACCGTTACACAGGTATTACTCCAACAGATGAAATACATATCAAATGTACGATTCCCTTCACCACGTCTCTATGTTCGGACCTTGTTCGACGTTACATGTGCTTTCTATACTATACTACAAAGAAGAACGTAAGACCTCAAGACCTCATTAGTAGCTAGCTAACCCTCGAAGCAGCTAATATTCTCACATGTAACATATGTGAGGAGTTTTCATCCATTACATAAATATATACTAACTGTACTTAGTGTGTGCACCCTACAATTATGCAGCGATTATTCGTAACATATATGTATGGAACTGGATGCTAGTAGTATAATAGTAATAGGAATTAAAAGCAGGGAAGTAACTCTGTGTATACTGCTAGTTCTTTGTTGTAATATATGAGATGCATAATCTCCTCACTTTGACTTGCATTCATTCCCATTTAACGACGAGTTATTGTTACACGTAAAGGTACTTTTCCTTTCTTGAGGCAATCCAGACCAATGGATGCACACTGCATACACTCACAAAGATACAATTCCCTGCACTCCTCTCCATTTGTCATCTTTTCACCGAATAAATCATCCAACCGAACAAATCTTTTAAAAGGAAAAGAATAAAGGATGAGCTTAGCGAGTAAGGAAGCTTAAACAAACCAAAAGAAAAGATTTTCTGAATCCATCAAAGAATCAGAATTTACTTTTACATCATTTTACGTTACGTTACCTCTCCTCTTACTACTGATCCCTACATTAACCTCTTCCTCTTATGCATTCACTATACAGTATTAAATTACCGACCTACAACAATATATCACGGTTCACCGCATCCTCCTCCAGTCTGACACTCGTTCTTGCGCTGCAAGAGTGCAAAATGTAATTGTATAATGCACGCTGTGCGTGTATTGTCTTCATTAGGGGAATTCCACACCATTGATAATAGTATATAGCAAACTTTCTCAGAGATCACAAACTACAAGGTGTCACATCACCTTCTATTTCACACTGTCACCGGATTTAACAGGGCTCTCTTCATCAATTTATACATCTTTTCGTACAATACGCTCATCATACAATGCTTTCTCTTTCCCGTGTAGCACTTTCTTCTTCCAAATTTCGTTCTAGTTCTATATACATATTAATTATTCAGTGTATAAATTTTTGGCGTTGCCCGGCCAGTTCTTAAATTTTCTCTCGCATTGTCTGCCGCTGTTTGTTGTAGTCGTCTGAATAGCCTTTATTTCTCGTTTATGTATGCAAAGCAATTCAATACTCTAGATTAGCTGCGTAATAAAGAAAGGAAACATTCTAATTTAACAGAAACTCTGCTCGACCCTTTTTCTGTTATTACAAAACTTTCAAACGAACTAAAGTACACGTCTCAGTGTACTTCCTTGTTTACAAAAGTTCGATTATTTACGGCACCGAGTGAATGTAGTATAAAAAAGACGCAAGACAGTAGGAATAAAAGGCTTTATGTAAAATGTATAGATGGGCAGACACTATTCTCTACGTTGTGTTAGTCACTACGTTATTACGCTTTCCACTTTAATATGCACTGCCACTGTATTGTATCATATTATATATTTACACTATATGTATATAGTATAGAATGCAACAAGAGTTCAGTAACATGAAAACTTTTCGAGAGCACAATGAGCACAATAGGACGTGAGCGTCATCATTATTTGCGATTGTCACTACTCTCAGCGAGCCAGTTCGTAGCCACTTGAACTGGTCGTCATATCGTGGCACTTATCATGTCGTCATCTTCTGTGGTAGTCGTGAGCTCGCTCCTCTTTCACCTGCTTCCTCTTCTTAATTAAAGTTCCTGTGTTGCTTTTAGTGCTCAGACGATTCAATTTATACAACACAACTACAAAATGTTAAAATAAAACAAGTCATAATTCCTTTGTGCGCTGCATTCTTCTAATTAAGTTGTATAATGAATAGTGTAAAGTTTCATTTAGTCAAATATATTTCGCTCGAGTAGTAGTGAGTGCCATTGGAGACAATAGATGACAAGTGCCAACTTCCTGGTATGAGCCCAATGTAGTACTGATCTATCAGTAATTCATAATTAAAGAACAAGGGAAGCATAGATGATGAATCAAAGGTTTCCATTGCAGCACAAGAGGACATGGATCTAAGTGAGTGAGCATTTGTTTGGAATCAAGAGATAGAGCAGACTAATAAATGATTGGCTTCCCTAGTAGCTCCCCCTTCCCAGGATCAAAAGAAAAGGAAAAGAATTGTGCGACAGAGAGAGATTTTATCTGCCTGTGTCATGAGTAGTAGATCTGGAAGAGACGCTCAAAGGAGAATTACTAATGCTACAAATAGACAAATAAATTAGTATTTAAAGGTATATGTACCACTACCTGGTGATGAATATCACCGTGGTTGATCGTGCTCGTCGCCATCACTCTTAATTAGTCGAGTTGACGAGAAGAGCTGAATCAGCACAGTCGTCCCCGAATATGCGGACTGTAGAGCACTATACAGCGCAACTTCAACAATTCAATGTCCAGGATACACACTTGCAAAGAACAGTAGCAGCAGATCCTCCTTCGTGTCCATTTCTCTGGAAAATTCAAAAGGACATTGACTCATATTACTATGAATTATTTAGTCAAAGAGTGAATTGGACTGTTCAACACACGAACGTAGATTGGCACCGCTCTTTATCTTTTTACGGCAAACCCACCTATGAGCACAAGTGCAGTCACAGTAAGTATGCGTACGACTCGCGTTATTATAACTGTTTGTACTCATGTCCTGTACTTCGCGACCAATACAACTCAATAGCAAACATACAAAACACAAAGGACATGACTATATAAAGTACATGCCAGTGACTAAGTGTGTACATTACTGCTGAATGTAAAAATACTCTTTTGAATTATATAAATATACCTACATATACCTCTCCGTATGTAAAAATCACTTTTCAATGTGAACACGAAGGTAAAATGTATTGATTTGCTTTCTTTTCCTTCACCAAGGCACTGTTTACAAAAGAGGAGAGCACGACTCACGTCGTAGTATCCTTCTAAATACATTATGTAACTTGTGTAGGAAATGAGTGTTTGGGCTAGCTCTCCTGTACAAATACAGTAGTAGGTACTATTATAGTACTCTCTATAGGGTTTTCCATGATTGTTCGATCCCCACAAATACATACCATTATATATAATTCCCATTGAAATATACATTGGTATGTACGAGTGGCTTGGCTTGACTACCTATGTTTTTCAATGGCCCAACTTACTTGTCTTTGACGACCGCAATGAATTTATTCCTTTTGACCTGATGTGAGTGTGTGTGCTTGCGTAAGAAACAGTTAGACAGGAGCAGCACAAACAATACTAGTACTTTACTTTCCTTTTCATTTCTTTCCCCTAATCTATATACATATGTACAAGCAGTTTACAAGATACTAGGCAGAGGCCTCTTATTGACAAAGTGTGTGCAATAATATAAATGTATATGCGTCCACAAATACATACAACAATGCATACAAATACATACATACAACAATTCACAATAACAGGAATTATGTCTACTTAAAAACCATTATACACTAGATTTGATCTCTCTCTCTCTCTTGGTGCCGACAAAATATACTTAGACATACGACATTCTCCCGTCCACGTGGTTCTTTCGTCATTGTCCTCAGCACCATTGTACCGTGTGTCACCGTGTTTGTATAAATGCTCAAGAGCTGCTAATTATAGTGAAATGATGACTACTTAAAATTATTTATGCACCGTAAACTCTAAGAGCACTTAATGCTGTGAACAGCTCAGAGACCTACTAACTCTTCGTCTATCTGATACAATAACGATAATATGATATAATTATTTCGTGCGCGCAGCAAAAATGACAAGAAAGTGAGTATTATGAATCTTTAGTAGTGGTAGGATGGGTTTTCTCTGCATTAGTCATAAATCCCCCTCAGAAGGGTACAACAAACAACATATTTGGCAAACAATTTCTTGTTCTTGTTTCTTGTTTTGTGTCTATGTATACAGCGCACAACCGTGGTAGAGTAAGAGATGTACTAGTTACTAGTACGAGAACCTTTAGGAATTATTAATCTTTTTTGCAGCTATACACAAGTATCCATTGAACATGGGACTGTGTTCTTTACATGCTTATTACTGTATCTCTTGAATGCTTAAGTGTATAAAATGGCAAGAGGGAAACGGTTGACCTAAAAGCAACCCATTGAGTTATTGCAGTAACACATACTGCACATAAAGGCGTCCTATGGTGATCGTGAATGATCATCGCTCTCGGATTTTCGGATCATGTGTGTATATAACCCTAAGCCTTTTGAAGTCTAAGGAGTGTACAGAACAAGTGTATGGGAAACACTATTCAAAAGACAGTACAGAGAGTGAGGGAGAGAGAGACAGCTACCTTTAACTATGGGGATTGTATGGAAAGCTCCTCTCCCTATAATTTATTATACTTTTAATATAAAATGTATGGATCTGCCTACACAGTCTATATATTTTATATTTTAGCATCTGCAAGGCTCGACTGTATAGACAACACTTTGTGCGTGTAGCCTTGTCACGTTGCAGCTACTTTTGCACATAGCGTGAAATTCGTGGAAGGAAAGCAATATTAACGTTACAAGTTGCGTTACGTTACGTTCGCTTTTATGAATATGGAATCTTTTGCATTTTCATTTCACCATCAACCATCTCTCATTCAGATTTTGTCCTTATCCCCCATGCTACTATGGTACTTTATTTCTCCCACAGCCTCTTATCCGTTGCTACCCTTCACACTCCCTGTGTACCAACAGTGTGTATATATCTGTGTGTAGTATCTATTTGTCTTTTTTAATCCTTGAGACTCTTAATACTTTTATGAATTAAATTTTAAGATGAAATTTGTGCTTATGTATCCGTGAAGGATGATTACACGCAAGTTTTGCCGTTTCATTTTATTTCAAGCTGTTTCTGTCAGCTGTCTGGCACTTGTACAACCACACTTTTTCACTTACATAACGCCAGTTTTTCCCCATTCTACATGCACCACAACTTTATTACCATGGGACAGAGCTGAATAGCTGAAACCACAACACACTGTGTGTACGTATGCACTCTCTCACTATTACTACTACTACTATACACATAGTTAATTTCAATCCAATGTACACAGTTAAACACAATACGTAAATATTGTAGGAAGAAATGTAGAAAAAGAGAGAGAGGCACACACACAGAAAGGTAAATACAATGTTCTGTGTTATTTTATAGGGAGAAAGACAGATATAAATAAAAGCCTGTCTATATGTCACAAACGGTTAGGCCAGAATAAATTCACGCTTTATACTCGTATTAGTGAGCAGCAGTGCTTATACTGACTGAGCAAGAGAAAATACATGAGCATCGAATGGAGACAAATGTTGCACATATACAAATCACGTTTGCGTCGTGTAAAATGGTTATTATATTATTGTAGAACTAACAAGGACAAAATAATTCGACAATGATTCTATTTTGATATTGATCGTCCATTCTGTTCTGCTATTCCTCCTCAAAATCACTATCATCCATGGTTGGTTTCATTTAGTGTCTTGTCTTGTCACGTCTGTCTTGCTTATCTTATATTTAGAGTAGTTAGTTATATGAGGAGGACGCCTACAATAGGATTACTTATAGATAAGAGGAATCTTCATTTGTGGATGACTTTAATTGAAAAGCTCCTTCGCACCCTTTCAGCCACGATAGTGTTACTCCTTTGATGTGATAGCTTTAAGTTCCTTTCGTGTCTGCATGCAAAGTTATATCCGTACATACATATTAGAGCTTACTAGGATACATTCTTTCTCTACACTCACACCATTAGGCCCATTTGTAATATAACACCACTGCTGCCTTCCCGTTCAGTATGGGAGAGGAGAGAGCGAGATTCGTACAACACTCTAAATACATATTATAGTGTTAGCGTAGAGAAGAGATTCTTCGTATGGTGATGCGGTGTGGTTGGTGATAGTGAGACCGATTCGCGAGCATCTCAAGAATTTTTATCCAACACCCAGATCTAATTTATTTAAACAATAAGTCCATGCAATACGTATCTGCATTACATTTAAGATTTTGAAATTAGACTTGAGTTGAAGCAATTACATTATTATACACTTCTCCATACTCACAGTACTCTCTGTGTATATCTAAGTAAATGTTAGTACATGTACATGTACAATATACAGAATGTATATGCATATCTACAAACAATGCTAAAGAATGAGTGAAATGAACGAGTCTAATTCTTAGCAGTAGGATGCATGTTTTCGTTATCCTCTCTGTCTCTCCCTGTCTCTCTTTCCACTCTGCAATTTAGCTATATAAACTGCAACGCCTAGTGCAAACACAAGGACTAAAGGAGTCGGTGAAGCTCAAGTCGTGTCTGTTGTGCTTCTGACTGTTATTTTGTGTATGTGCATCATGTACTGCTGTAGTGAGTAGTGGTATAGAATTTGTATCAGAGTCCCTTCCTGTCTCTACTTCCCGTGACTCAAAGATGCGTAGTTATGCCATACGAGTTGCCAAGATTTTTTTTCATTAATTTTATAGGATTTCTGATACCGTAGATGTACTGGGACATTAAATTCTCTATTGCTATTTGAAACCTCGAAAAATCCAAATTGGAATTTCATGGAGATGCGAAAACTTTTCGCGCAATTTCAAACATTAAGTAAAATGCAGGGTAGTTGAAACAAGCATTTGTACGGCTGAATGAATTCTAGTCACGGAAACATATTTTAAGTTATGCACACATGGAACTATATATCGCAGCATTTAAATATAATGCATACGCAAGTGACAAGGTAGTAGTGTGTACTATAACATAGTAGACACAGTGTACGTAAATATACATACACACAGGGCCCACTAAATCTGCTGCTATGATTGAGAGTCAACTGTGAAGAAAATTTTTCCCAAAAGTTTCAATAGTCATTGTGCATGGAACTACTACTACTGCTAGAACATAATGTGTATAATAAACTGTGAGAGAGACGTTATAGCCTGAAAGTCACCATTTCCCACATAAATTGTGCAGACGGACTATGCGGAACGCTTCCGTCAAATGGAAAGGTTTTCAATCAACGACCAAATACATAATGGAGGCTAGTCAGTCGTCCTCAATAGTACAGTACACACGGTGGGACAGCTTTTTTAGAAAATCTTGAAATGAATTTTTCATATATTCGGGTCTTTGCAAAGTTGCTGGGTCTTTCTTACGGGTTTTCTCTCTCTTTCTATACTCAGTAGTACTGTATCTACTGCTTGACTATCTGCTCAGCTCTTTTTCTGTGAAAGGAAAATTAAGGACAAGAGAAAATATTCTTTGGATACATAGCGTTGCAATAATCTTTATCGATGGCTCTATCGGCAGTCGGACTAATAATACGGGCCGCCGCCGACAAGTTTGTAATATCAGGGCCATAAATTGAAGCCTTCAACATTCGACATCAGTGATCATCTTTTATATTATGCCTGTTCTTGTGTATTTCAGCAGAAACTTCAAAGAAATCTTCAGAGTAGCGTGAGTCTTATACTAATATCTTCTCTAAAGGTATGGTTTGCTTGTTTAAGTAGTGCATGGAGCCAGTTGAGTTGCTAGTTCACGTATGTATAAACGAGTCTCTGTTTGTGTGTGTGTGCAAAGATCGACTTTCTCATATCATACTAAAGAGTGTACGGTAGCAGTGGGCACCCTGCTTTCTGTGTGTACACACACATGATCCATGTATTAGTGCATACATATACACGCCTCAAATATGTTTACTTATATGCTCTGTGTATAATCCATACCGATTTGATGAGAAACTTGTTCTATTCTGTTAGGGTTAGAGCTACGAGAAAGCTCTACACTTACTGAATAAGTAAATATAACCGGAGGAATATTACCTCTTAAATCTCAGGAGAGAGAATGGGCTCTCAGTTCACCAAACCATAGACGTTCGTTTGCTATGTACATACGCAACGGTACAAAATGCAAAAAACCGAATAGGGTGATTTATAGGTGCAGATGCAAGCGAAACTTTCATCCTTGGAACAAAGTCTCACAGAGAAAAAGTAGAGAACGACTCCAGATATGGTCGACAAATTTGACAAATGGATACCCAACGTGTTTTCCCATATATACTCATCGTCTGTATACCACTAACTGCTACTACATATGCTTTGTCCTACAAGAGAGAGAAAGAATGAAAGCCATTTCGTCCTGTTAGCAAGAACTATGCAATCTATGCATTTCATATAAATACCAAGCTAACAATACGAAGTAGTCAAAGCTGTGGTGCTAGTAGTAATAGGCACTAAAGATACATAAGTACATTCACAAGTAGATATAGTGGCTTTTTACCTTACTCATATTTTTATACTGCGGTATAGCCCCCAGTTTGTTACGGTTAGTAGCGAGCACACAGAGTTTGTACATACATATAAACATACACAGTAGATTGTTGTGACCATAGTGAGCACTTTAATTCTCTACAGATATCTCTCCTGCATCTCTCTTCGATTCTCATTAGAAATTTGCAACAAACATTCCACAGCTAAGTATGCACCCCAGCCTGGGCCTAGCCAAGTAATTTCCTCTTACAAATATGGTATTCTCAGATAATTAATCTAGGAACCGACCAAACCCCAACGAACTAAACTAAACCAAACCACCCTAACAACAGAATCCAATGAAGCCGAAGTTGGAGAGAGAGAGACAGACAGAGAGAGAGAGAGGAAAGCACGCTGCTGCTCGCCATCAAAAAGGGTATTACCTCTCCACTACAATACGTAAGACTCCTCTTCAGGGGCTTTGCTTTTGTGCATTAACAGAGAGAGAGAGAGAGAGAGTGGAGGCCAGAGACAGAGAGATGAGAGTTGTGTGGTGCGGTGTAGTGGATATTGTGCTATTACTGTATGTATGTGGAGGAACACGAGGAGGACGGGTATACGCAACGAAACCAAGGACAAACCGTGGGGAGGAAGGAAGTTAAGCCCTAATCCGTGTAATTTATGGGCGGATAGGAAAGAAAAACAATAGGAAAGTACCAAAGTACCCATATTCACTGCACTAATCTTCCGAGCAAGCCTTCATTTCCATACCGAAGTGAACTGACTTGAGTCTTGAGTGGAGCGAGCGAGTGAGAAATGGATGGAAAGAATGAGAATTGCAAAAGAAACACCAACCAACCAACACACACACACACACAGAGCACACCACTCAAAATACAAAACTGCATCAACGAGCAAAGTAAAGTATGAGAGAATTTAAATCTTTTTCCTTTCTTTTCTTTGCTTTTCTTGTCGTTCTTTGTCCTTACGTATGCAATGAATTGAATTGAATTCAAATGCCTTCACTGAGGCCCTCTCCTACTACGCCAAGGCTTATTATTATAGTTTAGTGTTACTGTTGTAGCTGTAGTCTGTAGTAGCTCTTGTGTTGTACTGTGAACTGTGTGAATTGTATTGCATAGTTTCTCTCTTGTCGTTGTTCCACACTCGTACATAGTCCATCTCACACTTCTCTCCCTATGTAATATTATAAGGGCTATGGGCCTAGTCGGACTATAAACAAAATATCCAATTTTGTCTGAAATCGTTTTCCACTCATTTCATTGCTTTACGTGCTCGACAATAAAGACTGGAGTTTCATTTCCTAGACCTCTGCTGAACGCTTTGTTCTCCTCCTTGTGAAACATACATAGTATTGGCGCGCGAAATGCTTAAGGATACGGAACACGGACACTGGTAGATGAGCAGAGAGCACTGTGGCGAATAGTAACGTATACCTTTTGCCATCAACCATGTGTGGATATTTATAGCCTTTATAATGGGGTCGTTGTTTCGGTCACCGATATAGAGCACGTGGTGCTGTGCTTTAAACTTAACTACTGCGATCTGACAACTACATATGTCAATCCGTGTCCCTCTTTCTTCTACTACTGTATAGTACTATTTTACTAGTACTGCTGGAACACTACACAAAAGGGAAGAAAAGAAAAACAATACACGTAACACGGATATTATGCTTATTTTGAATTGTGACTGAGTTGGAAGAGCTCGTTTGGAGACGGAGGAGTTTCCTTCACACTGGAGTGGAGACACCAGTCGGGGTATTTAATGCGAGAAACAGAGAGTACTCAAAAGGACGAACGAGCAGAATGGAGAATTGTTCAATTACGTACAATATGTGGTATGTACATATTAGATATATTTAGTAGAAGTGCATTGTGTGTGTGAACTTACAGCGCTACTGATCTACGAAAGCATATTTGTCGTACGAATATGTCTTGTGCACTGCATATGTATGTATGTATATACACACTGTAATCGTATTATGTGAAACCTACTCACTCTATCTCTGGTACTCTCTAGCTTCAAGTTTCAACTCCCTCAAACTTTTATCTTGTGTAGTAATGTAAAATGTAATGCGCCATCAACCGTACATACTAAGCGGTGCAATGTAGTAGAGCAGAATGCAGTCGAGACTCACAAACAATGTTGATACTGTGACTGAACACAACAGAAGCCATTCGAGTTTCTTGTCACACAAAACACAGAAGACAAACATTTAAAAATTTAATTATATCGAAGATACTTAGATAAAAACAAGCAATGTTTACTACTACACAGCAGAGAGTGATTAAGAAGCTCCATGAGAATCATAAGAAATTCATTACAAGACTTGAAAATATCCTATCGCCACCATTACTGTCATACATTCTACATTATTTCTGTCTTCAACTGAATCTTGCCTTCAGAAACTCAATGACATATATTATATGTACAGCATACCATCTTCTTTTTTTATTATCGAATACTTTATTAAATAGGATTCTTCATGTGTACGAGAGATTCCATCAAAATTGAATAATGCAATTATAGCAATGGAGTCTGTGCAGCATCGTATGTATATATAGGTAAACTATGTATGCACACTTTTTTATTACGGAACCATACATAGAGGAGAAAGCGAGAACGATAGAATTCAGATTGGAGTCTTTTTATTATTAGATAATGTGCTCGATTGCTTGAAACTTTCAAACTGTCTTTACAACATTCTCCATGTAGCGTTGTATATAGTTTGTATTAATAATTCCGTGAACCTTTATCAATCAATAACAGTCAATTCAATTCAATTTCCAGTTAATTCAACTCACTCACTCGCAGCCATAAATATATTTATAGTTCCATACAAATTCTATACACTCCGCCTCATTTCCATGGACTAGTCAGAATAATGAAAAATTCATGAAAGGGAAAAACTTTCGGTCATTTATATGAGCATAGTTTATATTTTGTGCATATAGGAGAAAGCAATTAAACTTGGCCACAACACAACAACCTACACCACAATGTACAAGCACAAAACTCACACGCGGAACTGAGTGACGCTATAGGTAATTGCTCGAAAGAGATAACTAAATGCGGGAGTGGATCCTTCTAACTAATAATTATGTTGTATGACACAACATTAAAAGGTATACTATATGCCATTCACAGAGCTTATTTCACACAGATACTATAAGTATATAGCAATATATTGTATACGTACAGATGTATGTAAACACAGCCGAATAGAACAGCAGCAACGGCGAAAACCTCAAGTGATTCTTAAGCACTGTAGAAATTCGAGTATGTGTTGTGTGCGAGCAGTAATTGCAATACAGTTAACCATATTTAAAGTCAAACAGAGTGAAATCATTTAATGCCAACTTTATATCGTAGTATGCTCGTATTGCGCGTTAATACGCTACACTAAACACGACATTCTATTTTATTAAGTATACTAGACTATATGTTGCAGTACTTATATATGTACTTGGTGTAAGGGTGGAGAGGCACATAGACGCAAATGCATTAACACACCTTAATAAGAGTCAGCCAGAGATTAGGTACACAAATGATTTCTATTACCAGTCCAATGCAAGTGCAGAAGAAGAGAATGATACCGTCTGCTGCTTGCGGAGCACAACGCATATCAAATGAAATCGTTTGTCGTTTATTACTCTCCGAGGAAAGACAAACCACGGGACGGAAAGATGAATTTGAATTTCGTTTGGTTTTGTTGTTAGCATTTGCTTCATTGAGTGTACAATTACAACTTGACTTGCTCTCTAGCTCTGTATATATTTTGTCCTCTCTGCCCTATTCTTGTATCGTTCACTCATCTGGCCTACTCTGCTCTCTCTCTTTCTCTCCCTGTCTGACTGAAATCTCTGCAAAATATACTACAGATTGCTTATTTTGTTGGTAGGCAGTTGTCGTGGCATACTATGCAAAACATAGTGTGTGCTCTATTAGCACAATCTGTCCAATATTCTCTCTCTTTCTCTCTACGTGTATGTATGTATTGAAATCATATAAATATATATGGTAATTGCACGAGCGCAAAGAAAACAGAATGATACATATAATGTAGTAGTAGATGGAAGAGTAAGAGACGGTGTGAATTAATCGACTCATTATTCGCACACTGAAAGCAAACTGAACACTAAATCAAACGAATCTTGCATTTGTAACTGTACGCCATCCCGCATACGACTATTTGTTCGCTCACTGTTTGTACTGTATGTACGTGTACAATGCGGAAATTTGAACTGAAAAATATACACTACTTATACTATTCCAGTAAAAGAGATTTTGGGTAAGTGGAGAGAGTGTGTGTAGTGAGTATGTGCAGGATGCGAACATTGAATAATATGGATTGTCACTTTAATATATGTATAAAGGGGCATAATAGTATAAAGGTACCCATACAATTTCATTTCATTTCCTCTCCGCCCGATTTACGAGTTTGATATTTTATGCGTGTAATGTATTTATCTATGTATGCATGCACGTATATATCATATCAAAGCTGTGATCTGCTCGCACGATTGAGTTTCTCCTGTTTGTGAAATGATTAAAATAAAAAAAAGTCCCAGTTCTAAACACAGACATTGCAGACTGCAGACCCCGTCATGTTCTGTTAGGCCGTCTCTCTCTCTATCACTCACTCTGTGTTGGGTGTAGTACTATAGGGGAGAGAATTATAAAATGAACGAACGAGCATAAAGAAAAGGAAAACGAATCGGGTGGGTCGGGCGGACCCTTTTCACACACACTAAAGTAAAAATCCATATGCATGTATGTGTGTCTACACACTTCATATACACAATCAAATCAGCTTATTTGGATCTCTTGTGTTGTGTTGTGTCACACAACACAGAACAAAGGTATGTCATGCCAAAAACACAAACATCCTTTGGCGATGCCCGTACCTCTACAATGAGCATGTACATTACGTAAACAGAATGCTGATTTGTCCTCTCCACTCTTCTCTATCTAATTGTTAGAGACGCTACTCCTATTCTTCCCCACGACTATTCTCACAAGCTAGACATTATAATTTGCGGTGCACGTCATGTCATATTATCATCGGCCAGCCACTATTTACCCAAATACATTGAATCCGACGCTTCGCTTTCACTGTGTTCTATTGCAATTATACGCTATAAAATGCTAACTACCCATACACGCTCAGAAAAAGAACTGTTTATAGAGACAAGAGGCGAGCTACTTAGAAGCACGCGGAAGATTTCACTGTATATGATCTGTCCTTACATAATGCAGTGACAGTGTAAAACAAATTGAAATATATGGTACATAAGCAAAATGCTGTTAGCTAATAATATTGTGGAGTGATGCAGATGTGTATGCATAGTGCAACTACCACAGAGACTGACTGAAAATACTAACACGTAATGTATCGTAGCGGCAACCGGGTAAATAATGCATAGCGCCGGCTGGCATCACGAACGACTCGCTATCCTTCAGTTAAGTTTGAACTATTGTTTTCCGTTGTTTGTGTTGTTTAAAATACGTAAGATATGTCTGTGTGCTCTTCTTTCCATTATCCCATCTCTCCAAGAACAACGACGACCACAATGGAGAACAATGTTTTACTATGTAGTAGTATATATAATGCAGGACACGAAACTAAGAGTCACAGCCACCGAAATCGAATGAGAAAGGCCGTAATCATAGGGAATAGTGGTGTGTGTGGTGGTGGTGGTGGCAGTGGCAGAGACAGAATATAAGAATGGGAGGGGAGAAGTGCATCATCCGAAAGACAAAAAAAAATGGTAAAAGCATGCAAAAACTCTTAGAACGAATAATTACTCTCATCTGGAGTGGAGTGAGTGTGTGCCATTCTATTCTTCGTGTGTAGTGTATGTACATATCTGTGTACGTAGTACGTACCTAGTTATGTACCATCGATATGGGTATGCATGTTAGCTAGCGTTAATATCTACATAATAAATACTGACAAAGAACTATAGCAAGACTCACAGTCAGTATACTAAACTGTATACAAGCACTATATTTTTTCTGTCTTATAGGTAGAAACTATCTGGTAAACTACATTCATATATTCTACGTTGTGTAGGGTGTAGGATGTACAATATGTCTTACTGGGTTCTCCAACACTTTCTATCC
>JABASC010001985.1:0-19857 GCA_019776185.1 Plutomurus gul | reverse complement strand
TTGTACGTAAATAGTTTAACTGTAAGAAATTATAATTTATAGTCTTAGCGGAAACGGAAAAAAGAAAAAGTTTCACAAATATATGTAATGTATATTTTTGCAAAAAAGTAGAAAATAACAAAGTAGTAGAAAATATTCAGCGAACAGGGTTCTCCTTACATCCAACGACACGCAAACAACATTTGAGTTTAACCATAAAAATTAGTTTCAATGAACGCGTGTACAATTGATTTATAATTACTAAACGAAACGTGAACAAAGCAATCGTTTCCTTTCTAGTCAATCTGACATCAGATCTACCAATAACATTTAATTGACATCACATCATATGCCTTAGTCGTGTATCTCTATCAATTGCATTGTTTCTACTGTGTGAATTTTATTGTAGAACTAAAGTATGTCATTTGCTTTCTTCTACTAGTATTTCAATGAAAGTTGAAAACCAAAACAATTACAAACAAAAATAGGTCACAGTATATTGAAGTATATGAGTCAGAGAGTTGATCAATAAAAAATTGCAAACAGTTTAATTATAAAGATAGACAACACACGTCAGCGATTGTGTTGTATTTAGAAGTAATAAAATTTACTACAGGATATATACTAAAAACACATATTGCGTGATTAAGTCAACAAACACAACTCACCACGACTGATCTGATCTGATCGGAGCAAGATTTTCGACAGAGTTACACTTTCCATTTCACGATTTTCATCTATTGGAAGATTTCAGTTTTCCACAAGTCTACTCGTCAGCTCTGAGAAATTGCTTCGCACCCGACAGGAAGGAAAGCACTGCAAACCACGGAACCAAATTGTCATTGTGATATTTTCTATTTGCTTACAGAGTTGGTACGTAAACAAATCCTAATGGATTACACATTTTTCATTTTCGTACTTTAGGTGACTAGAGATTAATTCCTAGTGTAATAATTTATATACTATTCGTGTGCACATACTCTCCTTGAGTCGAAACTGTCACTTTACGGACAAAACAAGTAAATGTTACCCAAAGATCCCACATTAGAGAATCAGTCCCATTTTTCACTGAAACGCTATCCTATAGAGACCACAAGATTTTTTGTGTCGATATACAATTGCCCATCCATCACCTGTCAAAAACGAGGATCACGTAATATAGGCTAGGAAGACAGGCCACCTTCAGAGCACAGATCTTCATTAATCATAGAAAAAGCACTGTGAGTGGACCGAACTAACTGACTGAGAGTCATCTCCCTTCTGTTTCTTCACTTTATTACTTTATAACCACGGCTTTCGATTTTTAAACTCAAATAAGTATACGAGCTCCAGTAGTAAAAGTTTACATTCTTATCTTTGTCTAAGGAACACATTATTTTGTGAACAGTACACACAGTACAGAATGTACAGTAGTGTGGTAAATGAAATGTTTTCTTTTCCCCCTTGTCTTTAACCTTTACACAGAAACGTACTACTTACCTGTGTAATCCTTCTTTTTGTCTTTAACTTATGGTTGTATTTAGCTGCCTCAAAGCATGCAGTAAGCCCTCTGCTAATGCATGTACTTTCTCAGCTTAATGCATACAAACATATTATCGTCAGATAGAGGTTATTTCATCTCACGATAATATTTGTTTTTTGTGAATCGTGATGGTCGTCGCCTAGTTCAGTTATTTGGTGCACAGTTTGAATACTTATGCATTCCAATATAAGAATATAACTATCATTCAAATTTTAGAGTTTCTTATAAATAGAAAATGGACTATGGCTTTAAATGTACTTGTTTATTTTATTATTTATATCTGTAGTTTTTGTTTGTTTCCTAAATACAACAGTCGAGTGTATCTGTTGGGGTCAAAGCAGCAGACAGAGACTGACAGAACAAGAGTAAGATTAATTTCAGGACACCTTTGTTCTGAAGAAGGAATCTTTTCTGCTTCAGGCATTTTGTGTTTACAGGTGTTAATTAGATAGACAAAGAGATTCACTTACCAAGTACTTGTTCTTTCCTGATTTGTTTTGCCACCCTTTACGTCATTTACTTACAAATTAAAAAGAGTCGCAGTTTTTAGATAGATTTGCCAACGTACATATTTATTAAAACAGCTTTCTCTGTCATCTCTGTGTAGGAATTACCTACTTAATATTGTGTTTATACTTTCTTTGAATAGGCAAATAAAATATTGCTGTGGGTGTAGCCTGGAAAAACAAATAATACGTCGCTGGGTGCTGATTTATAGATAAAGATAATGAGAACAAATAGAGGTAGCAAATGCTAAGCCGGAATAGCGAACACAAAGTGGATTAAGAATCGTGTGCACTATTCGCTTTTACTAAAGGTGAACTAACATACAGTCAATATAGGCTACTCTTCTAACCACATTAGTGACGAATACATCACATCAGCAGGAAGTGTGGATTAATCTGCCAATAGAAATAAATTAAAAGAAATTTACGCTTTCTTCCTTGAATTGTTGGCGAATTGCTGTGAAATATTTATTACATAGTGATTCACCCACGGCCAAGTCAATTTGCTAATCCCTGTATCTCTGCATCTTGTTTGTACTTAAATGCTCATGCAAAGAAATTAACCGCAAAAAGAATCTGTTGCCTCCAAAGGCAGTCTCTATTTGATGAAGATGGAGTTATTAGAATAAGTAATTCATTTCCAGTGTGCAGAAGCAGTCGTAAAACAAACTGCTGCTTTCGGAAAAACTATCTGATTCTGGTGGTTTGGATTGGAGTGTAATGGTGTGCGTTTAATTCTACTTATATGGATACATATATACAAAGTTGCAATAATGTCTGCGTTACAACTATATTGTAAAAGTATATACAGTAGCAGTAGAAAGTAGCTACCATTGAAAAAGTGGTGAAAGGAGACGAAATAAAATGAATGTGTAGGTGTTAGATGTGAGGTTAGATATTGGATGGTTTATGCGAAGTGTGGAGCGATTTTCCTCGTATCGCTCTGATTTTTATAGCTCTTTAAATCTCCACTTGATAGATTTTTATGGGCTGGTCTCACTAGTCTCCGTCTACCTTTGACTCCACAGCCGATCCATTTTGCCTTCCCTAGCTCCGCTATTCCGCTCTTTATTTTATCTGCGCGCACTGCACACAATCCTATGTTTCCCCGTAAGTGTCTTACTTGTTTCCACGATCATTTTCTCACGTAAGGAAACGTTACTTTGAGAAATTAAATAGGCTCGAGTCAGCGCCCAATATTTATCTACATTCACTATCTGTCCTTACTGTGGCTGTATTTTGTATCACTTATTCGACTTCATACATTATATTGATAATATTCACTCAAGTCACTAAAACGTTTAGTAAATATTTTCCTTTTCTATTCATTCTACATACTATGTACGTAGGGGTAACTGGTAAAAGAAGATTAACTTGTAATGTAAATGAAGCATAGCCTTGTAATTGTAAATGTAGCCGTCAGTGTCAGTCTCCATGAACTGAGTGATACACCCAACGTATCTTGTCAGAAGTCATCTAATCTCTTAACTTGAATGATGAGTCATTTATGAAAAAAGCTAACTGAACTAAGTCTGAGATATGCAAAGTTGTTTGAGTAGAGTCAAGATGCGAATAAAAACACATGCACAGTGCAAGGAGCATTGAATTAGATGTTTTGTATATACGTGTGTAAAAAAGCACACTTGTCCTAAACCAGTAGTGCCCTTATCAGCTCCTCGTTGAATTTTAAGTAGGCTCTGGTTCAATATGCCACTGCCACTACCAACAGATACTTTTTCGTGATGCTCCCATAGAGCATATAAAAATGACTTCCCGCACATACTGAATACAGCAACTATTGAATTCGAACTTTACATACTCCCTACATCTGTAGTGATACCTTTGTGAATGTTGCAGATTGTCGAAGAACATTTTAGACCCGGTACAGATACACATGACACACTAGCATTACATAAATAATGCAACCGCGTGCAGCCGTACCATATGCTTATGTTTGTAGTGCCACACCGTTAACTTGCTAAATTATTTGAGAAATAACTAAATATATCGTTTGAAATTATTTCGGCAAAAATATTTTATTGAATATTACTTATAACTTGGTTTTCGCCAGTGACAGTGGAAGTTATATTAAGACGAAACCTTACATTATTATTGGGGAGTCCGAATCTGGCATTGACCTGGAGCTACGACCCCGGGTTGGGGGGATAGTGCACGAAATCCCAACTGCTACACACTACGCTAGTACAATGTGTGAATTTGTTGTAGTATTTCGTGCACTATCTCCCCAACCCGGGGTTGTATCTCAAGGGCAAGGCCGGATTCCGGCTCCCCACACTCAACTTAAAATTGAGTCAGTCGAGTTGACTTCCGGGTATACTTTGACCTTTTCTAAGTTATTTATACTTGTAATGAGTAAACGATCTGCTTATTTAGTTAAAGTTAATTCTACGGCAGAGTGGGTCCCCCTAATTTAGACCCCGTAGGATTTGGTTTATTATTCTTTCTTAAATCAATAGATAACTACAACTGTAAATATGTAATCAGATTCGTTCATTTTAAATCACTCGGAAAAGGCCAAAATGTACCGGGAAGCCAATGTAACTGACTCATGTTACAATTAATTGATAAACATTATAATATGTAAGCTTATTGCATTATCATTAAAGAAAAAGAAAAGCAGGCCTAACAGTAGAAAACCGAGAAAGCGTATGCCCTTGCATCCCCATTGCAAGGAAGATGATATTTGAGTAGGAGTCTTTAAAGGAGATCTGGAATACCTACAAGCGGATATATAAAATGCATAGGATATATAGTAGAGTATAGAGAGGAGTCTATGGGGAATCGTCTCGATTGCTTGCAATATTTTCTCATTCTATCTTTCCAGTTTGATCCCCAAGTGCATGCATTATAACCACTACAGTATACTTGAGTTGAAAACCGAGTTCATTCATCTTCCCGGCTAAATTGCCCAGTTGCCCAAATCAGTGTAGCGTCAAAATCCAATCTGGAGTCTATTTGTTTCACTCACAAACTCTTTCTTTCAGTCTCAGCCAACTTTAACGCTTTTTCCAGGTTTTTTTGATTGTCATAATTGTACCCGTGTACATCTAAATATGTACTTTGACAACAACTTCTACAACCACATTGAAAAGTAGCAAGACTTAATTTTCTGCTCTTTCCAGGGCAGGTTCTACTACAATATGATGGAATGCAAAGTAAGATTTTGCACGCATCGATTTCATTTTCGCCAAAAAAATCCTGACAGAAATATTATTTTAGTCACGTACACGTTACAAATATTAATATGTACTAAAATTTTACCCAATATTATTTGCAATGATTGGAGTAGTTGTTGCAATTAAATAACCATTTTTCTGTCCATTTTTTACAAAAAATCTGAATCGAGTAATCTAAACTTTCCCCCTTCCTCAAACACACAACCAGGCTAAACAATACATTCCTTTCTAATAAATAATACTTTGATACATGCAGAATGTAATCGATGTTGACAAAATCGAAATAGTTATTTCCTCCCTCAAATTCACTTGGTCGCCAACGTACGTTTACCAAGTACAATTTCTATACTGAAATTTAAAGGCCTTTAGCACCACTGTGTGTACATTATTTAGGAATTTAGGATTCCCCCTCACTGTCAGCCTTCATTTATGAATCATCCCCACATTTCCATTTCCATTTCCATCACAATACAGTATGTACATAGTACATACGTAGTCGATCAATGTATTTTGTACGGTAAACGTGGAACGACCATCCTCGATTCGAAATTCAATCGAACAAATGCCATTTAAAAGGAAGTTCACTACATAATATGTGGGAGAGGAGCTAGAGAAGGCGACCACGTCTCTAAATGGATGTCGTAAAGAATTGCGTGGCTAGCTGTAGACTGGCGTGCTGTTGCATAGCAAATAATTGAACAGTTTGCATTAGCTTTTGAAGCAACGGCTTCGTTACTCAATAGTTTATCTACCTGTATTGTTAGCGCAGCTTTGTTTTTCTTTCAGGAAATATAGAAAGAGCTGCATGCCTAAAACATAGGTCAGCTTCATCTAATATTATATAGTAAGGAAGGCAAAGTGAGCCACAGGATAATTACTATTTTTGAAAATTACTCACATCACATCAACCGATATAAATGAAACGCATAGCATAGTGCAGAGGTAGGGGGTTCCGTGGAAAGAGGTACCCCAGCGTACAGCTATCTTCTTCTTTAGAAACGTGCCCATATATACAGTTTATATTGAATTGTTGTAGAATAAGTCGGGCCGACATTCTATAATAATAGAATGTGATGTGATACCTACCCACGTACGTAGCACTCTATAAAATTACCGTAATTAAGTAAAATTCAACTTCCAGTGATTGTGATGGGCTGTGAGTTGTGAGTAAGCGAGCGAGCGAACGAACGAACGAGCATGAGTTTCCCCACATACACAACTCGACCTGCTATTCTCTTTTTCTCTCTCGTCTCGTCTAGTCAGGTCTTGTCCACGTCTGGTGGACTGGTGCGCTCGCTCGGGTTGATATATTGTTTTACCAGAAGATATTCCGACTCGCTCATTCGTCTCAATATATAATTGCACAGGAGCCTACATTTACAATTAGATGTAAATGGAAGTCGGTCGTTCGTTCTACGAGTACTGTTGGTACACATGTTGGTGGTGGTGCTGCGTCGTTCGTGGAAATAGTAGTAAAAGGTGAAACTGAGTTGATTTTACTATTTGGCCGTTCTCAGAGGAGACCATGGCAAGCCGAGTGAGGTCAACTCTCAAAGCAGGTGTGGTCGGCACGTCACGTCACACATCAACTCACAGAAACATTAGCCAATCGTAAATTGTACTTTGACAGCAAGACTAGACCGGAGTGTACCAATGAATTCTAACAGAAAAACTGATGTATATAGAAGAATTGCTACACGCGTTATGTACGTAGTAGCTATCACTACTATCACTACTACTTTTATCATCCATTATATATACATGTGTATGATTTGTACAGTCGTTTTACACTGGCTGAGAGAATCCACTCTAAACATATCACAAAGTTTGTATACTTAATCCCCGTCTTTGTACTATGTAAGTGATCAGACAAAAACCAATTGGATAATGTTTTTTTGTTGTCAACGTATTGAAACCAATGGATTTTTTTTATTTTCGTTGTCCGAAATTCACAGTACTCTATGATGTATTTAGAAGTGCATTTAAGGTACCGAATGTTGTACCAAAACATTATAGCCTAGCCATACACAGCACGTAGTACATATACATGTGTATATGTATCTGTGCTCTCAATTACTGAACAGACTCGTAGTAGCCAAATGCATAAGTACAGATTTGAGAGCAAAAGGAAAAAAGGCAACTCTACTTCCTTTGACAACTTAAGTTGAGAGCAATTTAAATTTCATCTCACTCCCAGCCTTTTTACACACATTTACTTACTATGTACATGCTGGTTAAACAGAAAAGAGCTGTATGCTGACTGTTGTTGTTGTCTATGTCTGCATGGTACGCTGTACATCGTATTATGTTTTGTGTTCGAGTAGCATGCTACGAAGCTTGCATGCTAATGAAGTAAAATTTTACTCGCATTGTTGATGCAGTATTATAACCGAAGATCCTACTACTACCACTATGGAAGTACATGAGCCAGTAATTTTAATTCAAGTTTGATACTGATACTTGCATAATCATACACAGGTACAGAGACAGACAGCAGCAGCAGATTTAGGTAGACGATTCAGCATATGGTAGTATTAGTGATGTGTAGGTATTATCGTTATCTATTTACAATTTGGAGGCAGCGATGCGGATCGATGAATGAAAATTGGCATATGCAGTTTAGAACAGATACTTAGTCAGTTGTGTAATGGTAATGGCAAATGTCTGTAGGACATGTGTTTTGTGTTAACTTGTTCTGATAATATGGGATGGGTGTAAAAATGTTCGTTACAAGGAAATTACATTACCTTCAGGAGCTTAAAGGTGGTCGCGGTATTTGTGAAGTGGGACTGATTGAGTCAGAAAACTTCACTCTAATTTAAAAATGCCAGAAACTCACCTTCGATGGAGCTATCTATGGCTGAGCGCTGTATTTTTAAGTGTGCGACTTCCATACATGTTATTTGTGTTGCGCACAAATGTGTGTACGTATTGAACTTTGGACATTGGTTGTCTCTTTTTGTATTGGAACGCTGGTAAATTGAAGGGAAAGAAAAGTGATGGCTGCAACGTAAAGTCCGACCCTCCCAAGCCTGCTGAGTCTGACAGAGGCTTACCCTCTCTTTTGTCCCGACACAGATCATGATGGCTTCCTCGTCATCAACATCATCTTCGCTTGGTTTCCGAACCTTTTCTATGTGCCTTCTGTTTGCTACACTACGTGTGTCGTTTCTTTCTCAGAGGGCCCTCCGGCAGAGGCTTAAGGCTTCCCTTGTTGCATCTTGCACAATTATTATGTATTGGAGGGAGCCCTTCTTACACGCCTCTTTCAAAATGGTTCGTGTTCTATCCAGTGAGTCATTGCTGTGTAACGAGTCGTTGGGGGAAACAGATTAAGATACTTCATGTGCAATCCCTAATTAGGGACAATTGTGTCAAAAGATACACTCGTTCACTTTTTGATCTCTGAACTTGAATGAAAATATCTTCCTCGATGTGCTAACCACTAATATATGTAGTATGATAATAATATGTGAGGGAGGATTCCTACATTGTTGCATTTGTAATGATTTTTTATCACTAATTGGTACGACATGATAATATTCACCCTTTCAATTAAAAACGTTTGCAATTAAAAACGAGTTAAGATTAAAACAGTTGATACAGTTAGGGTTAGGTCATCTTATTACAAATAAAGGGAAACGTTAGATTATTTTCACATCAGAATCAACGGCTCTTTTTAATATTATTCGTAACGATTAGTGCAATGTTTCTCTGTCTTAGTAAGTAATACTAGTAAGCGTCATAGTAAGTATGCTGTCCCTTTTGGTAGACGGAAAAGTAGTGGTAATAAATTAGTACCTAGTTGTTGCTTGTTAATTTTAACAGTTAGTTTACCACAGTTTGTTGCTGCCTAACTATAATGACGATGTAACGTAGCCGGTACATCACGTTGTTTGGTATACCGTGTTATTTTGATAGCACCTATTCGTAGTCGTGAGAGTCAATTAATCAAGAAATATTTACAGCAAAAAATGCTGAAGGGGAGTGGGATTTAATAGGAATAATTAAAAAATGCTGTGAAGGGGGAGTGAGAATTTAATGCTAGAAAAAATGTGGATTTAATTTTGAACGAGTGTTGCCTTATGAAGAAGTGCAGATAGTTAGACACCACAAAACATCAGGAAGGGTAAATTGTTAATTAATGGATTGGATTGGAAAGCAGTCAAAGTTAACCAATATAATGTAAACCGTGACAGAGTGGGAGTTTGATTACTGTTTGCTGTCGGATTACACTGTTTTTTCCTAATTGTTAATAAAAGATAGAGAACTTAGAAAAACTAAATATTATTAACTACTCATTTAATGAAGGAGGGCATTTGTGTTAAAAAAATTTCTTCGACAAAACATGAAGCCAACTTCATTATCTAAAAAGGTATTTACATTAATTTATAGTTATACATATGATTAATTTCAAGCGGTTAGTTTTTAAACATTAAAACGAATTAGTTGATGTAAATGTTTATCTTAATTCGTTTCAGTAATTGATAAGGACGATTTTTAAACAAAATACACCGAAGTGAAATGCGTACTTCTAATACATACATATATTAATATTTTCCATCAAACCTTTAATACTCATAAAATGTTCTCTAATGTATTCCTTCACTCTGTGGAATTTTATGCGACACCTAATTATGCAATTTGTATTACGCAATCTCTGTCTCAAGAAAATGTTAATTCCGAGTTACTAAAATTAGAAAAGAGCACATATGTAAATATTCTATACAATAATAATTAACTTCTCATATGATTTAGTCACATTTTTTCGACAATACATACATGTATAATATCTAGCTATTGGAATTCTTACATAAATGTATGTAGGTAAGTATGTGACAATTCGCATTCTTCTATTTTCTCATAATAACGCAATGTGTACAATAGTGTGCACAAAATACATTGCATAACAACACATAGCACAGAGAGCACATAAATTTCAAACCTTCGAACTTGTAACAAAAGCTCAGAGGGGCCATCGAAGTTGAGAGCAACAGACGTAACACTCTTTTCATATAGAGTTGAACGTGTGATTGAAAGAGGGCTTTTGGGGTACCTCCATCCAGTTCACGTTTCTCTCGTCTGTAGTCCTTTTTCCTCTCGAGATCATCCCTTCCAACGCAACGATGCACATTCTAACATGTAAAACAAGTATTTTCAGTGGATCTGCTGCTGTAATTACAACCAGTAACTCATTTTTATGCGTAAATACAGCGTTCACCTTTTGCACATCACAAAATTAATGCACTTATCGTTTACACTGAATTCACAATTAATTTTGCATACTCTTCATGTGCAGACAGAAAATAAAAGTAAAAACTTGAAAACTTTTTATATTCACTCACACAACATTTCGATTTTTTATTTACATAAAACGAGAATTATTAAATTTAAAATACAGACTTTATTGATAAAATTTGAAGTACTCTTTCACAATATTCTCTACTCGAAACTAGCTTCCAAGTCAATCGCTCTAACCAAACTGACAAAGTTGAAAACAAACTAAACTGAACTTGTAAAACAGCCTAAAGAAATGGGTCCAGGAAAATTTTATGATCAGACCTAAGTGAGTGAGAAAAGTAGAGCACAGTTAAGATTTCATTGTGTAAAATAAATTCATTGCATCTCAAAGACTGTTTATATTTATGTGTTTAGGTTAAACAAGCGGTTCTTTTATAGCTCACCCATCTCCTTTTGAAAGAAAAAGTAGTGGAGATCCGCCTTTTCGTCATGTTTTTAGCATAACAAACATTTTTTATGACCTTACCTACAGCCCACCTTGGCATTTAACAGTAATAAAACAGCCAAACTTCTTTCATTCCATCTCACCATGAACTACCCGACTCTCCTTGTGGTCATAAACCTCAAAAGATGCAAGTGCAAGAAAACGCTCTGCATAAAATCCATGTATATCGGAATATCAGAGTTGTGCAATGGAATTCAATACTTATTGATTTAAGGGCAACGGACGTTCCGTACAAACTATGCAGATGATTTGTTGTTAAGCATAAAAGCATAGAAGCATAAAACTGTATTCGCAGCATGTTTATAACATATAATGGTACAGTAAGCATATATATATATAACTTATATATAAAAGCATTACTGGTTTGAAGGTATATACTATATTCTTAAGATATTACAATGCCAACAGTTATATGTTAGCTTATCTACTTTAGTAGGTTATTGGAGGAGCTGATGTGCGTGTCCATAATAAGACGACCAGTGCAATGTTTACTAGACCCCCCGGCGCACAGATCACTTTGCATATTAGCATTTCTTACATTGTGCTATTATATGCAAGTGTATTGAATTGCATTTGTAATAAATAGTGCAGAGGAGATGAAGCAGTTTTGCTGCAGGGAAATGCGATTCTCCAATCAGCTGAGATCTCTACCGCAGGCAATGCAATGTAAACTAAAGTAGTGCAAGATTATACGTACTCTATAGGTTCCTTAACTTATATGGCCGTACTTACATATACGGGATTGGGTATATCATTAGATGTTGAAAGGCAAAATACGAGTATATAGCTTAATATTCACCTAAATAGGCACATACATATCTAACAATGAGTATGTAAGTAATGTAGTGTTCAACAAGTTCAACAAATGGCCCATTATAAAACAATAAAATAACAATAAAAGTTATGTAATGGCTTTCCCTTCCATACGGCAGTAGAGGCGAGCTTATGGTTATGGCTTCAACTCAAGCCTCAAGTTGAGCTCGAAACGCGATGGAAAGGCAATTGAGATTCCACTATCTGACATTCACGCGAGCCAAAGTCAAGTTAACTCAAATCAAAACATTACACTTACTTATCTTATAACTATATACCTATCACAATATAACATATTTTATGTGCTCTTTGACTGTTATTGCTTCTAATCCTGTAGATTGTGCTGTGTGCTGCTATGTAAGTCTACTAGAGTAGCCATATATTTTAAGAACACTCTGCTCAACTCAAATCAAGAGAAGCAAACAGGCAAAGGTCGCTCCTTCTTTATTATCTCTCGCTCTCAGGGAAATAGTTCACTTGGAACTTGACCTTTGCTAATCTCGAACATTTATGGTGACATAATTCTTTTAGCCAATCAACACATCAAATTCAAACCTAAAAATACATCACGCGTACTATTTTACATCAAGTTGGATATTTGCAGAAAACGATACATAAATGTACTTGATATTTGTATGTATAAATAGTACCTGGGCATTATTATTTTTTAATGATTGTCGTTTTTAATTAGGAGAACCTCATTAATGGGGGAAGTTGCATGAAAATGGTTAATTTGAGTCGGTGAGCGTGACACGGCATTTACGAATCCATTTTCGTCATTGTATTGTGTATTCTGTTAACAATATCCCTTTGTGTGTTGCGCCAGTGCCAAGAAGAGCCAGATCCATTGAACAACAAACACGCAAATCCCAACAACTCTTTCCAATTAATCTAGAGGAGAATAGAATGTACTACGTAAACTAATGGCAGAGCGTAACAGTGAGACGGGACAGAGGCACGGAGTCCTCGTGCAAAATCATTTTATTATTACTTCGCAATTCGATCTCCACTTCTTCACAAATGGCTTACATAGCAAAACGTGACGTTTTCATCAACAATTATTTTTATTGGCAAGCTAAATAGAATAAAAAACAGCAGAGTTATTTGAGAATGCATGGATTTTCTCTGAGTCATCTCGAAGTACATACTACTTACACGTGCATCCAGACTAATGAGAGGTAGTAGTGGTGTGCATTTTCTTGCTTTGATGACTTATCTCTAGTGGGAAATAGGCTTGTCATCAATTTGGCTTTCAGTAGGCATTAGTGGGCAACGTTAACATTTTTTCTGAATTTTTATACAACGTGCTGCACGCAGAACACCTAGGAATGTGTGCAACCTTCGATTGAACTATGAACTACTAATAGTATTAAATTACACGATTATTATTGCTGATAAGAATCAGGATTCCACCAATGCTCTAGTAGCAGTACTATAGTAAGCAACCTTCTAGTTGCTTGTAATCGAACGGTTGCAGTACTGTCCTGGTGGGTTTGGAATCGAAAGAGAATTTTCTAGCTGTGCACAGTGCACATGACGTTATGGCACAACTGGTGCACAGAAAAGAACTTATTTAGACAATGAGAAATAACATTTGAGCCTTGGTCGAAATTCAAGCTGTTAGCTCCCACAGTAAGAAAAAGCTGTTGGTTGATGAGAATGAGTGGAGATGAGCTGTTGGCTGTCGGTTCACCCGCACAATGAGAACGATGCTAAAATGTGATGAGCAGATGTGTCTTTTTGGAGGAGACAGAACTCTCGCAACGAAAGACAAGACAATCCCCGCATCCGTTATTCACTGAACTGTACTGTAAAGCAGTGCTGCGTGTTTACTGTACTGTGGTCGCTCATACGACTAGAAAATAGTAGAAACTCTGTTAAATGAACGCGTTTGGCTTTCTTTCGTTGCAGTAGTTCTGATAAAAGTACAGCAGTGATGTGTAGATTTACAGAGTCCCCGTTTTTCACGCTACCAGCAACATGCACCATGAGTTGAGTGAGGGTGGGCATCTTAATCATCATCATCACTGTTTGTCACCCATACTTCAAGTAATACTCATATCCTTCGCACTGTCATTTTAGCATTGCAAGTACAGCAAAGGGCTTTATGCGCTCCTTTCTACGTATTTGTCGTTTTTCTATGTTGCGGGCTCTCATTTCAATTCGGATGTCTTGTCTTGACTTGTATCACAGAAGCCGAAGAAATCCAAATCTATGTTTAGACTGGCTACGACAATGATTGAAATGTTTGTGACTTGACTTAAATCTTCCTTTCCGACCCTCTCTTCCGACTTTATTCTCTCTATCCACCCTTATTTTGATATCATCTACAACTAGGTAAATATACATGCGTAGACTCTGCCTAATGTAAAATTTGTACTCCTATGCACTTAGTATAAGTTCTTCAGCTTTATATAATGCTGTTTATACATATGGGTAAAAGCAGCAGTTTATCCCACCTTTTTAGCAAGACTCTATTTGAATTTCCATCCGGGATTTCATCCAGTCATTTATTCATTCAGCCATGACGGCTTTAGTCTTGGTCTGGAGTTTTCATACAGTATCCCTGGATGTCCCATGCTTAGCCCGTGGTTCTGCCTTACCTACATACGTAATTTTGGCATCATAAATACTTATATATAAGTAGAGTTGGTGTTCTCTAGATTTTCACGTAGTACACGGCTGACATATCCTTACACTTCTACATGCATGCCTGTATGCAGTGCATAGACAGATATCATGGAAGAGAGAATTGTCATGCATGTAGAACTCTTGTCCTCGGGAGCAGATGGATTAGTCCAAGCCGGTCTATACTCTTTCCTTTCTTTCTAGCTTTAGGTTTCTTACTTGGCCGCTTTGTTGTGACAGGTCGGGATTAAAGTAGACTTTCTGTGGTGATTTATTGGGTCGAGAGAGTTATTTTGACACGGCTTGTGTTCTGCATACAGCGCACCCGATAAGAAATGTATGTTCGTATCGAGTATTGTGACTATATATGACGGAGCACCCTGTGTACGCCAAAGGCTCTCATTATTATCCATCCAACGTTTCTACGGTGGAAACGACCAGAATCTTAGCCGCAGTTAATCTATCAGTACATACTACGTAGGACTAGGAGAATATCGCTCACTTTTTACATACTGCATGTTACTTATTTTCTATGGTCTATCAATAGCCCATTCCGCTTCAATAGCTACTGATTAACTCCCATTGTTGTTCGCCGACCTAACTTTTACTTTCAAACTTTCAAGCGTTTATTTACCTACAGTTTTTTACAAGCCTAGAAATCGTTCAAACTATTTTATACTCGAATTGAAGATTTGTAAATATGACGGGGCAGATGTGAATTACTTCCTGGATAAAATTTTGTCAGGTACAAATACAACCATATGTGTAGTAATGGCCACATAACCCGTGTATGATCATTTTTACAATGAACCCGCGAAGCCCAACCTAATAAAGATGTCCAGTTTTTTACGTTACTATTAGAATGTTCCATTGATGCACGTAATAACAACGCCGTCCAGCCTCCGTCATTACAAATGTGGAAGTAGAATCAATTGGAAAATGCCATAATAGCTTACACCTAAAATACCAAAAGTACCTTAGAGGTGCACGGTAGAACTGTAAGGACCCTTACAGTCCTGCATAACTACATGGGTGAAACCATGCATCTCGAATTCGGAAGGGATACAATAAATGAGCCATTGGACGGCTAGGAATTCCCTATTGGTGCAACAATGAAAGCATTGCGTAGGCCAAGAACTACAACTCACATAGATTCGGTGCCCAAATTGTAGAAAAGCTGCTTTATGAATGTAAAACATTCATTTTCAGTCAAATACAAAATGTGCGTCACTTCGTTTACTGTTGTCCCATAGATCAGGGCAGTCCCGTGTCTCTGTAGAACACCGGGACTTGGCGAGTACAGTACACAAAGTCATACACGAGAGTTTTGGAATTCTCTTGAACAAATTTTGCATGAATGGGCGTCAAATGAGGACCTTTAGCAGCTACAACGTGCCTTCAGCTCTACTCCCTACCTATTTGTATGTATTGTGGTGGAATTGGTATGTGATGGGTATATTGTAGGACTGTCGACAACCGAGAGTTCTGTCTGTACGTGAGGAGTTGTCACCGTCACCACCCTCAAAAACTGAATTCTACTATTCCAGTTATAATAATAGGCTAACATGGTTGTTGTATTACAACATTAACATTACATTTCACTTACCAGAGAATACTGGGAGGCTGTGTGACTAGCTACACAGCAATATGAAACGCAACATGTGACGGGCAGCATTTTTCTATTAGCTTCCATTCTCTTGCTTATTCCATTATGTTCTATTATGTTATATAACATAACATGGTTGACATACACACATGTTGGTGGTGGTAGTCGTCGGTTTTGTTGGAATGGTTGGTTGCCCTGTATTCGTTAGTAGTTAGTAACTTATGTTAGTTATACTTATTATGTTGTTGTGCTCTATAAAGGAATGAATGCTTTAGTTATGTTTAGTTATGTACTTATAACGACTGCATTACATATGTACATGGATATATATATTTATGAACATGTTTTCCACGAGAATGTCGCACAACTCAAGTCAAGTCAGTCACAACTTCATTTGAGTCACTCAGTCAGTTCCCAAGTCAATCTCATTAGTTGTTCATTTGCCATTAGAGGAGTGTGTCTTTAAAATAGCTGTGATCATTCCCGATCGACTTTCCCTATTTTACCTTTACTAATATAACATAATAGTGTTAGTAGTAGGTATTGGAGACTGAAGTGAGCTCAAGACTGGATTGGACAATAATATGTGATAACAATACTACTATTTGCATTCTTACCTTCTGTAATCCATTGATAGATTAACTGTGTGAAGTATAAATTACTAAAGTGATAAGGAAAAGACTAAAATGGATTTACTGACTTGTAGCAGCTAATCTTTGTATTATTATTGACCTACGGTACGCAGTTACCTTGAGAGATAAGAGCAGTGTAGCACATGTTTGTTTGTATAATCCTTTAATTGGAAGTAGGTAAGATTGTAGGACGCGAGCTATATATGTGTTGGTATTAGCCAAACGACTGTATAACATGAAAATGTAAGTGAGAAGTGAATGAACCCGAAAATCTTGCGCCTATTTAAACGAAATGTAAACATCGTAAATATGAATGAAGGAAGAAATAAAGAGAGAAATGTTTTGGGAAAGGCGTTAAAGACTTGTTGATGTAAGTAAGTAGGTATATGTGTAAGCAGTGCAATGTGTGTACCCAGTGAGCAAGTGCCGTAATAGAAGTACTACATACAGTTACAATGTGAGTTTGCACTAACTGTGTACTACTTGCTGTGTTGTGAGATCGAGGAGAGAGGAAAGAACGTTTCCTCACTTGACATTTATGAGCTTTGGGAAGAAAAACAAAGCCTAATATTTTACTCCATAACTTAACCCACTATTTGTTGTACGTACTACAATAGAATGAAGACACTTGTGTTTCTAATGTAGTGATACGGCTGCCTATTTCTGGATATATAAGAATGTGGTTTCCACAATGCTTCCGTAATGCTACATACTACTACACATACATATTACAGAGACGATGAGTTGAGCCGAACTGTTGTTTCAGACTGGAGATGGTCCAAATGGTGAAATTAGTCCCTGGGGTCACGTTCGACTCTGGCGTACTCCATAAACTTACATTGTAATGCATTCATTGTATCTAGATGTGGTCGTACACATGAATCTCTTACCTTCTTCTATACTAGAAATGTATATGGAACCTGCTGATGTATATCTAATGTAATCCAACGGAATCTTTAATGTTTCATTCATACAAACTTGCTATAACTCTGTACATACATTACTGCAGATATATTAGCCTGTAGAGCTCTGTGTCTGTAAACACTTACCTGCACATCTACATATTTACACAGCACGTACTAGCAGTGAGTGGTAATAGATGCATACTGTAGAGTGGTTGGTAGTATGTAGTATAGTTTAGTGTTGAATTCTATAGATTCTTTAGACGGGAGATGCTGCCATGTAATATATCCTTATTCAATTGAGTGTATAACTACGTTGAAGACTGAATGCTGATTTAAATTATCGCTTGGTAGGAACAAGACTCAAATTTACGATGTTGGGACATCTAAAGAGATGTGTCTGGGATTTATTAGGTGGTGGAAGTGGATGCACAACACTAACAGTTTGAATAAGAAGCCAAGCGTAACTTAACAAATTTTCGAGTCAAGTCGAGCAAGTAGGTGGGAAGGAAGGGATGTGCCCATGAATGTTTTCACAGCATTTCGTAATGCAAATGTCTTTCGCTCACCAATTGATTCCATGAAAAATTATTATGACTTTGTGTTCTTTCGGAATTCTATGCGCCATGACATCAATGACTGAAAAAATTCTTTTATCTTTTTTTCTTTACAGAAGCTGTTGCAAAACAACCATTGTCGAATTCTACAAGTCCTAGAAGAATAAGAAGATAGAATAAAACAAAGTATACTATTATTAATAAAAATACATACATTCAACTAAACTGAAGATTTACATAGAATAATAATGCAATACAAATGCTCTACGATTCATCATTGTATCTAGTTTACTATACAACACTACAATACTTTACAACAACACAGCCAGAATATATTTCCAGCAGCAAGAATTAGAGAGAAAAGAATACAAAACTACAACCAGTAGGATAGAGAGACGATAGAAGAATTACTACTCTAATCACTAGAACAATACAAAAATTAACTTCAATGTGTGTATACGATCACTACTAGTGGAATCTGTAAGGCAACCACCTACCAACCAACCAACCAACCAACGTGGACAAAAAGCTTACAAGATACGACGACTTCGTCAACAACTGCAGATACCGAAGCATTTCAAAACGTTTACCTTACCATTTAGTTAGTTGTTAACTAACGGAAAAATAACTAAATAATTACCTAGTAGCGCCAGTGCAGGAGGTTGCCTCCTACCGCGGTAAGCTGGATCCGACAACGTTCACATCACTTCCCCCCGCCCCCCCGCACCACCATAGTATGACCTCATACTTCTCCAATTCATACATTCCGGACTTGCGAAATGGCACACCGGACCACTACCAAACGTGCACCACCCCGGTGAATGGAGCCACACCAGATCCATCGTGTGACCCCAGAAATACCATCCATCATTATGGCAACCACCACAACTCTCAAGGACAGCTGCCCTACCCGCGCTTTCCACCCTATGACCGCTTGGACATCAGAGCCGTGGGTGGGGGGCCCGGAAATCCTGGAACACCAGTCAACTATTACCAAGGCGGAGGTCAGATCCTGGACAACCAGTACCGACCGCCGTCTCCACCGCCGTCAGTCAATAATATGCCCATGGGTGGTGGTCACGTGGTGAACTTGGGTCAAACTGGACAGTATCCTTCGTGCAAGATGCAGCAGCAGCAGCAACAGCAACAACAGCAGAATCCTGTTGGTCCTCCGGGTGTTGGACCACCACAAGTTGGTGTGGTTGGACCTCCGGGTGTAGCCGTCGGGGGCCCTCCTCTTAGCCCGGATCCTAATGGACAAAATAACCATGTGACTGTTGTCAATGTCAATCATATAAACAATACTGTGGTGGGCACTCCCAACGGAAATCATCATAATAATCATAACCACATGGGAATGTATAACAATATGGGACAACCACAGCAACATCCTCACCAGGTTCATGTCCAGCAACAGCATCCTCAACATCCCCATCATCCTAATCAAAATCATCAAAATCCGCACCAAAGTCCGCAACAACAGAATAGTCCTGCTGCTGCGTTACCTAGTCCGCTCTATCCTTGGATGAGGAGTCAATTCGGTAAGTCATGTTCTTACGTCTCTTTATCATTAAATGCAGCAAAAATTTCCCCATGCTATTGCATGCATTTTCAGTACTATCCCACAATAATATCAAATGATGGAAATTTCATTCGATTTGAAAAAATATAATAGTAATTTACCTTAAACATTGAAACAGTAGATTCTTTTAATTACGTGCAAGTAGAATTGTGGACTTTATCGATTTCATAGGTTGTAAGTTAAGCTG
>JABASC010001984.1:0-19858 GCA_019776185.1 Plutomurus gul | reverse complement strand
ATTTTTGTAAGTAACGTTCCATTGATTTTTCGATATATCGGGGAGAGAGAGAGAGAGGCAGACAGAGAAGAGAAAATAATACGAGTACATTTTGTATTTCCATTGGACATGTAGAATGAATGGGGAGGATGTGAGCCATTAAATGAAAGTTGAGTTCAACAACTCATCGGCTAATAAGCATAATGTACGTGGAAATGCTCTTTTGCCGATGTTTCTTTTTGTCATCTGACGTATATTTCCCTGCACGTACTCGTTGTCACTTGCAGCCAAGGAAACGAAAGAGAAAGTGTAGAAAGTTTCTCTTAAAAAGAGCAGCCACTGCTACTTCCAAGTTTCGAGTACAGGTTACATGCTACTAGTTAGTGGGGAGCACATAAAGAGTAGTCAGTCATCTGTGAGTGAATCAGAATCTAGAAGCTTTTACTATTCACAATTCTTCTGTAGTACTTTCTACCGTGCACACTTCAAAGTCTAGAAGAATACATAAATTGATGATGTGAACGCTTATCTCTGAAACTCACAAATGCACATCTGTACTCTACATGTAACTCTATGCTTTTGTATGTGCATATATTTTTATGTTGTGGTAAATATGTGTTTTTATGCTAACATTTACATTACCTCGACACTTTTCAACATTTTCTGTCCTTCTTATTACGGGAAATATTGGCAATGATGCATCAAGAGAACGAAAGGTTTTTTTGACAGTATTTTGTCGGGATAAGTAAATACAAAATTAATGATCGAGAAATTATGGGCGAATTTCAAGGGTTTTTGCGCTGCATCGCTTTTTGGAATTTTTCTCTGATCTGATGAGAGGGGGTTGGGTCTCCTGATGTTTGCTCCACATGGGTGTGTCTCTCCGCTCGCCATTTAGATTGCCTTTGATAAGAGTACCTGTGCGTGAAAATTCCATGTAATTTTCTGTGATTGTTGTGAAGCGCATTTAACCAAAATGCTTAAACCTTTTCTCATTTTCTCATAATTTCTTTGAAAAATCTGTATTTATTATCAAAGAGTTACAAAGTTATGATTTCTAAAATGAGGAATGAGATACTTATTTTTCAGTTCAATCGTTGTACTTCAAAGAGCACAACGCTAATAATCCATGCATACATCATACTCACACAATCGATTGAATTGTAAGCAGATTTTATATAATGACACCCCTTTAAGGAATGTAACTATATGCATAACGATTTTCATTGTGACACTGTAATTATAAGGAAATTTTAGACTCTTGTTGCATTCATTTGTTAAGGTAGTGAAATTTGAGAATCTTGTAGTTTTGTATTTCTGTGCTGGCGTAACGAATTTTGCATGAATATTTATAGTCACCGCAGTTTAGGTAGTACACATGCTCGTTTGTCGTCGCTATGTGGTTCATTTCAAATGAAATAACATTTTTCATATGATGAGATCTGTAAATTCTTTATCGACCCACAACCATTACGAGTTCTAGACGGATTACAGGGGATGGTATAAAATTTGGAGAACACATTTCCTCTTCCTGTACGATAGCTTAGTTCTCATTGTGATGCATAAGATAGACGGGTTGCTCACAGAGCTACTAAATAATATTGTCTGTAGCTTTGTTCATGGAACACAAACTGTAAATATTTTCCTCTGCTCTGACGGTGCAGCAGATGCTGTGCATCTCCTTCAGCTAAAGGCATATAATTATTTGAAAAGCAGAGGGAAAAACACAAATGAGCCGTATGCATTCATATCAAGGCCGTACATTATTTACGTACCGAGCTGACTGAGTAAGTACGATGCGGTGCAATGTACATGGGGCTCATTGAAAATAAATATTGCATTGTGATGTAATTCATGAAAAGACTCGCACTTAGCAGACACAGAAGACGGATGGACGATGCGAGACAGCCAGAGCAGGATTAACACTTTAATAGCAATTCGTGAGGAAATATTTGTTTTACTTAGGCCGTTGTGTGACAAAGCAAACACTTTCACTTGACTACGTGGACTCGTATTAGAGTGGACTGCGGGCCTCTCACGTCAAACAGGCCACAGTCACAGAAACTTTCGACTCCTCTCTCCTTGTTTGACCAATGAAATTCGTAATGAAAGCAGCAACAAGGGCGAAACTTTTTGAGGAAATTTCTGGGACAATGAATGAAATTTTATAATTCTGTTGCTACGTGTTTGTATTTGTGTTTACCAAATGGACTCGACCTCATAGAACTTTAACATTCTTTCTATAGAAGTTGTAATAGGAGAAAGTCATGGCCTTTTAGCAGAACAATGAAGCATATTTATATTATGTAACAGGAGACTCGCACCACAAAAAGAGTCAACAGTATAAAAGGAGTGCCACAGAGAAAGTGCTCCGTCCAAATCAATGGAATCCTTGATTATGTGATCCTCTTGTGCATTTAGCAGACAGAGAGGGAGAGAGATTCCTGTTGTCACAGGAAAACAGTCCCACGTTTGTGTACATTGAAATTAAAGGAACAAACACAATCGCTCGCATCATTCCATTTCATTCATTTTATCGTTTTGTTAGGTTCGTATTTTCATGCACTCGCTTATTTGTTCTGTGGCGACCACAATCAAACCATGATTGTAGTGAGATTATTTGTCCGAACATCCGATGGCTGCTTGTCCGGTTCCTTTTACCACGTTTCGTGTCCTCAAAGAAATTACATTGTGAAAATTTGCAATTATTTATTTACTTTTATACAAATATGTATAATGCATACAGAACGACTGTTTCCCATAATTAAGCTGAAAGATCAATGCATGGACAAGAACAACAACAATAGTTTTATTGTACTAATAATAGTAATAGCACGGAATTGGCACCAACTGCGTGCACAATCTATTCGTGTAACATTTGAGATACTATTGCAAATTTCAAAGCCAAAGAGCTTCGAAAAGTATTTATTTGTCTTTGAGACTGATAAATCCTGAAGAGTACACGCACTCATCGGCCGTGTGAAAAATATTCTGTGTGGCTGTACAAATATTTTCACTGTTACAGAATCGTCGTGCAAAGACAAAGAAATCCTTTTGTTTGTGTATATGACTCACTCTCTCTCTCTCTCTCTCTCTCTCTCTCTCTCTCTCGGTCTACTATTGTGCGAATCCCTAAGCTGAATCCACCTACCAACCATACCAAGTAGCTAGTTGAGTGACACTGAAAATTGGCCCAAATGTCATTGGAAGGGGCATCGAGCTCGTAAATCGAAAGAGCTGTTAACGAGTGCTACATAATGTATTTTGCGGGTATTACATCGATTTTCTGAGCAAATTTAGACTGTAAATGCAAGACTAAACGCGCAAGGCAGTTGCCAATCGAGTCACAGTGCAAAATAAATCGTTCAAGAGAAATCTTTCCACATAAAGAACGTTAAATATTTCCACCTAGGTAGATATTTTTTGATTAATATTGTGTTGAATTTAGGTAAATGGAAAGACCCTGGAATCATTATAACGATTACCTATAGTTGGTCAACTAAATACTGATGACTGCTATATGCGTTTCATTTGGAAACCTCACAAAGTACAAGCACAGTGCTTGAAAATACATAATACCTTTATGTGTAACACAATAACATCGTATTCAGTCGTTTGTGTTTCTTGTTGTAGTACATGATTATTTATTAGTAGTACTCTCCTGTTGATTACATTCATAACTCACTGAAACATTGCCATGATAAACCTAGACGGCAACATTAATTTCTTCTCTCATATTTCACCTTTGCTTAAGCAATAAGTGTTTATGTTGAACAATAGCACGTTGATATTTGAATAGGTTCCATATTTACATTCATTTATTGACTAAAGTTTACGAACTTTCTCCCGGAACTTGGAAATGTAATTATAGCTCGTTAATAAAAGGTTTCCCTTTTAATTATTGTAAAAATGGAATGAAAGTAGAAAATTAATGAAACGATCAGCGAAATTTTAGAAATAAAATAAACCTGTAATATTATATTTTCAGCAGAGCAATAAATATTTTAGTAAAATTGGAATTTGTATGAATGCTTTATTTGACCTTTGTCTATTGATTCATAAACTATGGGAATTATGATTCTGCAAATGTGAGAGTATATAAGCCCCAAATGGCTCATAAATAACATAGCACTGGTATTGGCTGACGATATCTGATTTTTAGTAGGGGCTTCTGTTCCGTTCTACTCCATTTACAGTGCATACAAGTAGACTCTGTTTGTCTGATTTACAGTTTAGTCTGCGTGACGTTGTTCATAACTGGATTTTTCTTTCCTTGGGCCCATATGGAATGGCTTTCATTCTGAATTCCTTCCTCGGACTAATAATTAACGTTGTTAGCCATTAGCAGTCGTTGAGATGGCCATTTATGAAAGGAGACTGACATCTAGAAATCTTTCAACCTTGTTACACGATGAGTCTATGGAGGAAAGTGGATCCACTTGCAGAGATAGAGAGAGAAAGAAAGAGAATCGAGAAGAGATGATTAAATAAGATGAGCTTCAAATAGGATTTTGATTCTGCTGCTTTTCCATCGGATCACCAACGGGGTCACCCACTGTACTTGCACTTTAACACAAAGCATCAGAAACAGAGAGCCCAAAGGCTTAACCTCTGGAACAAATTGGATTGGATAGGAGAAGAGATTTGAAGTGGAACTGCCAGCAATCAGCTCACGCTGCGTCAACCCACGAACTGTTGTGCAATATTATCATTTTATATGATGGCATGGGAGCTGCAATGTGTTAACGATATTTTACTGCTGCAATGAAAAGACCAATAGACCCACAATGTATATAATAAAGGCTACATAATAGTGTACTTATGTAGGTACACTGCATGACATCCATATGCTGGCAAACTGAATTCTATGCTGTGATTACAACTGAATTAGTTCTGATACATTGTACTACGACAATGCTACTACATAACAATGCCAATCTTTACAGCAAAAAACATTAATACCTACGTACGCTTCTGTGTATCAGTAAATGGGCAAATATCACTAGGGGTCTCCGTATTATCTACTTTTATGAGAAGCTCATAAAACATCTGGATCTGTTTTTCCACCAAGCAACGAGGAATGACACTGAATGCGCCACGTGTTCTACAACTCACAATGCAAGACAATGCAATGCTATCCTTGTAACTTTCAGATTCACAGAAAGAAAAATACTAACAACCAATGTAAATCATTGTGTAATCTTTATGGTGTCAATTCTGATCGTTCCAGATAAAATTATAATTTCTCACTAAATCGCATTTCTGGTGTCAAGTGCATCAAAGAGCAGATCTTTTTGACAGCCCTCGTACTATATACACTTCATTTATTTATGTATGCATTTAATGGCCCTAGACTAATGGATATTCAGGGAACTAGTAAGTAGATTCAATGTGAAAACTTCATGTTTCGATACGATCTGTTGAATTTCGTATGATTTCTTGGAAGAATTTCCTGACACTCTACAGAGTGCCTTGCCAAAAGAGATTAAAATCTGTCGTTTCCTGGAAGAAGAACAAGTGCAGAGAGCGTCAGCTCAAATAATAGCAAAGTTTCAATTGAATTTAATTAAACACTACTGCAAAGCTTACAATATATGTAGCAGCTATTGTTTACAGACTAATAATATTCATTGAACGACGACAATAGCAGTCATTTGTTAACTTTTTATTTCATTGGCATGCTTGCTGAGATGAAAATTTCAACTTACTCTACATACACCTATACCTAGTCATATATTAATTTTAATGTATTGAGATACAGTTTATTGAAGTCACAATGATTATACAAACTGACTCACAATCGATCGTACAGACCCAACTAGGTATGAACATACATTATTTACAATATTAAATGTGTGCATATTAATTTAAGTAGTAGGTATTTCAAATATGCATTTGAGTTATGTAATTATAGTATTACATACAAAGTTGTTTGTTTCAGAGTAATGTACATAGGTTTGTGGTATTGCATTGTAAGGTATAATTTATAATTTAGGGCTAAGGACGGGAGAGAATCAGTTGCCAACATTTTGGCCAACATCATGAGTATAATTTACATGAATATTTGGATGAGAATTTGGCATCCGCGGTCATAGAAACATATTTGGTTCAGTTTGCTTGCTAACTACTTTACTTATTACTTAAAGGTACACACACATACGAATAGCTATCCAGTTATCCTACGTACAATTATCAATAGTTCTTATTCAGATAAGTACATTGTACAGATATACCCGCACCTAGAGATAGACTCAATTCTTATGTAATACTTATTCAAATGTAAACACTAGCTAACAATTCAAAGATTATTAACACAAATCTCTCAGAAAACACCCCTTCTCTCCCCCCTCCCGTAAATATTCAAATGTGACTTTCTAAGATTCCAATTACTTTGGAAAAACTGTCAACGAGAAAACAGACCTGTACATAATCAGAGGAGGTGGGGTGTAAACATTTCAGATAGTGGTCACCATTTTCTCTTGCAAACCCTCACAATGAAAAGGTAGCCCCACCTGTTTCACTTTCATCACCAAAATCCAATCAACTAATTGATTGGTGACCACTCGTGTATTAATTAATGTTTCAAACTGCATATTCCATTCCCCTAAGTACTGTAAGTACAAGCGGACTTTATTCCAGTAAGAATCCTACGAAACACCCAAACTCGTTTACTTTTTACCTATTACATAAGTAGTAATACATATATGTATTGCCAACAGGCTTCTTTCCAATGTGATTTTGTCTCCTAATACCTCGTGATGGGAATGTCATGAAAATAATCGGTCATCAAGTGAAGTAACACAAGAAGATTGTAAATGTGACCAGAAAGAGGGAAACGGAGCGGAAGAAACCATATAGAAAAATGAAGGGACTCTGAGGATAAAGGGGAAAAGAGGATGAAAAGAGAATGTAAATGTTCAATTACACCCTCGCCTCCTACTCCTCCTTCATCGTAGGACTACAGACATAAGTACATTCATTTATTACTACACTCACACAGTCACTTTATATTTTAGCCTTATATCATCAGTATTATTACTAGTATTTTATATTATCTTATCGTAAAGTAAGCATCCTTTTCAGTAGTTTGTAAAGTCTTACGATGTCATAATATACAGGGTGTTCCATTTATTCTGATATGATTGCATGTGTCCCGTTTCCGCAATTACCAACCGATTTCCATGAAACCTGCACCAAATTATACATTGAAATGAATATTGAATACTATTGAACATGAAATACGGTTTCGACTCCCAAATAAACAACCTAAACAACCTTATTGCGTGTTTAAGATAATGTAAAATCAAAGTATAGATAACCTAGATCACACCCTAATTAATAATTAGAAAGTATCCCTACTGTACATGAAAACTGCAAGGCATTAATTTGGTGCAGGTATCATGGAAAACGGTTGGCAATTACGGAAACGGGGGCACAAGCAAATCATATCATAATAAATGGGACACCCTGTATAATAATAATAATAGTAATATGCAAGTACACGTTTGTTGTAGTAGTAGTTTGTACGAGTAGTCATACAAATTAAAATCGAATGGTGAATGTACTAGTGCACACAAATTTCCTATATATATATATATAAATTTGTCTCTACAGATGGTGAAGAGTTGAGCGTCGTAGCACACGGCTCTCTTTTCTGTGTATTCAGGCTATTAAACGAGATGACTTATTGTTTGATGAGTGCTGTGCTGCTGCCACACGTTGTAGCCCTGAGTATTGGAGCCTGTGTATACAACACAGAGTCGTATTAAATCTGTCGGAGAAGCATCTGCAACACTACCTCTCTCTCTCTTCACTAGTTTATATAATATACTGTGTTTTAGCATAGGTTTCTCTCTCTTTAGTAGCTGAAGTATCTGTGAAAGCTACAAGGGGAATTTTACGGCCGCACGACACTTTCTCCTAGACTTATTAAAGACGAGTGACAAAAATGGGCATTCTTCTCTCATTTTCTTCGTCTCGTCTATACAGCTACGTAGTTAAGTGCACGAGGCTTCTATTACTACCAGCAGTATCCCATATGAAGTGCACTATTACAGTTTGCAGCAGCAGCAGCAGCAGCGGTGCATTGCTTTGTTGTGGCGTATAAATGTATGTCCTAGATTCGCTCCAGATTACTCATGGAGAAAGTGGAGCGGTGAAAGTTGTCTTATTGTTACTGCCACTAGTACACTGTGAGAAAAATAAGGGACAGAGAAAGAGAGAGGGCACCGTAAAACATTTGAGTTGCAAGTGCGGCAAATACCTCTCAAGTGTTCACTCTCAACTTTAGTTATCGCAGGTGCTAGAGCGAATAGGCTCACATACAAACACACATAGCGAATGCAAAAGTGAAATATACGTTCACATGGCTACATATTTCTCTCTCTACTTTTATAGGAGAGGAGACAGCAGGTAGGTATACAATAAGGGACTCTGTACATAGGAAAGCTTACACTAACAAAGCTATTAGCCAAGAGACGACAACAGTATGCCAGCCAATGTACTCGGCTGAGTAACAATTTTGTGGAAAAGTGCCCTACTTTTACTTAGTCACAAAAAGAGGATCATGTACTACGTATGCATTATATGCGTGTCAGTAGTTAGAAAATCTCTAGTACATTTTGTACACGAAGTAACAGCAAAGTTACTGCTACCTTTCCGCGCACTGTGAGTAGAGCACTGAAATTCCTCATTATGCAGGCCTAAGAGAGAAATTCACTCATCCGCACCAAAGAGAAAGTCACACGGAAAGTAGTACATTATTAGAGAGAGAGAGAGAGAGGATGGATGTAGGGAGAGGCTGATCTCATGGAGAAAGCAGAGTGTCTCCAGTCAATTCTCTCTGTTAGTAGTAGCTACCTAATATACAAGTATATAGGTGCTATCACCGATGATAGCATCTCACTATCAGCCGTCTCCCTAAGTGTCCTTCTGCATGAATCGCAGCAGCAGCATCCAGTACTCCGTAGCCAATAATTCTGGCTGTAAATGTGTGCATGTGGGTGGGTGTGTACAACGAAGATAAGTAAGTAGCAGCAGTAGTCACTCCACTAATATGAGCATCATCATCAACGTGCAGTCCTTGCACTGTTCACAAATGCCATTAAGAGTCACATTATCCCAGCGCTAGAATTGGATCTCATAGACGACGTCTGTCTGTCTCTCTCTCTCTCTCTGACTCTCGTCCGTCTAGTCTGCCTCATTGTAGTGGGCTGTGTGCATGGCAGACGAATACCTTGCCTATAATGTATCATGATCATTTCCAGTGACCACCAATCGCATCACATCACATAAAACAATAGTACCTGCACTGAACTAAGTGAAATCACCAAAGAGCCTCTCTTCCCCATTCCCACAGTTTTTCTACAGGACACTACTGGCAATAAATTTCTTCAATTTCTCCCCAGCACTCTGTTCACTCGTTAATTGCATGTAGGATTCAGTAGATTCTACAAGACAGTTATGTTTTGCAGATTCATATGTATGTCGATTGCAATATATTATATCATCGTTCAATATAGTATATAGGCTATTTAATTAGTATAATGTAATTTTCAAATTTTCGATTGATTTGTCAGCTGATTCCACTCAAATCTCGCCATTTGCACGTGCTACTTGGTGCTATTATACTATTTTACATCGATACTTTTGTCTTCTAGTGTTCTAGCATGGTAGACTACAGAGTAAACTATATTGTAATGTAGTGCTATGTATTGTTTGTATCTGTGGTAGCAATATTACCTGGAAAATTTGTATGCGACTCTCAATTATAACGTCACCCTGTACACTTAGACTAGAGATGGGGCATCGGAGGTCGTTCTTACTTATAGTATCACTCTATTGACAATATTCAATATTTAAATATGTATGTTTGCTACTACTTTAAATTTGTTTTGTGGTACTTATTAATAAAATTGCCTGCATTTTGTATGAAACCCGAAAAACTTACAATTCGATACAATTAGAAGCCAAGGTAGAGATACGACTAGCGTCATTAAAAGATTTCCAATTCAGAATGCCTCACAGTTGTCTTTTTTTAGTAGTAAAGGTGACTATGTAGTATCTGGTGCAAGTATTGCACGACCTCTCGAATTGTCTGTTGGGATACAATATTCAGTTGGTAAATGATGCACATCATACCTTTAGTGATTGAACCTAACCAGCGATAATCGAATATCGATTCGACTCCCTACGACTTTTCCCCAAAATAATCCCGAAAACAACGCACTTTGTGCTATTGGTACATACAAGTTGCAGCATTGTAATATTCCACGAATAAATAAATGGAAGATGAAATAGAATGTGATAAAAATGGAGTTACTAAACAACAGAGAAGAAAATATCGAGTAATTGGACTGGAATCGTGAATTTTTGTGCCGGAAAATATTATATTCCATATGTAAGATATGATATCAACTATAATATTACTATAATATTTCAGTAAATCATAATCCTCTTGGGAGTGGCAAGAGTACAAGAATAATTAACAGTGCATTTCATATTTTTTAAATGATTTAGTTATATTGCTAATGCAAAATATAGGAATCCTTGATATGGCCACCAGGCAATCACCACATTATTATACCTAGTATAAATATACTGTACTTATCGTAGCCTTCGTAGCCACCGCCGACCTCCTTATTTTAAATCAATGTCAAACAAAAATTCACAATTCTAGTTCAGTTACTTTATTTTTTACTTTCCCCATTTTTACTGTAATCTGTTTTACCTTTCATCTGTTTCTTCGTGATACCGTTTTGTAGACTAAAATCTCCTGTTGTGATCATTTAACCATCTCTTATGATTAAATACTGTTACTATCTGCAAACAGGCCAATCATACAAACGGATGAACAGGCCTATAAATTCTCGGATTACTAAATTTATGAGTTTGATTCTGTGAAACCATTCAAAAGTTATTTTTTTCTTGAATGAATCTGTGATGTTAATCTTTCTATAAATTATGTCTTTGTACATTCTACCACCACTCTTACTAATAAAAAAAGGAAAGAATGGAGTCTATCCTTTTGTGTGGAAATTGTATCCTAGTTTCCCATTGTATTTTAATGCAAACTATGACTGTTCTACAACATCTTCCGGCCATACTCATGTACTTTTGGCGCCCCCCAAAAATAACTGCTTCCGAAAGAAAAGACATCAAAAAAATTGATATTTCAAGACTATAACAATGAAAGTTACCCAATTATTGATGACAAAATTTAAAAAATCCCGATTAGAGTAAAATTAAGCTGCTCTGATCATAATCATTTAAAACTGTTTATACTTTAATTAGTATATTTGTCTTAACTGTTGAGGAGTTAATAACTAAGACGGTCAGCAGGTAACGTTTGCTGAATTTTATATGTACAGGCTATTTGAGCTTTTTAATAGATTTCTTATCAAATTTTACACACCATTCGGTCTTTGGATTAAATCTGGGACTCTAAATTAAATTTACTAATTGTAAAGTAGACAAAATGGACTCTGCATGGAGTCTCGGTTCTAAAATATGGAAATTATAGTAAAATGTATAATATACATCGATAAAGCAGTAAAAATTTATTAATGGGCCGACCATGAGGCTTTTCCAATTATATGTGGACCTGATGTTAAAATGGTGGCCTCCATAAAAGTCATTGACCCCAACAATGTTTGAGATCAAACCTGTAAAGCTGCTTTTGATAGTACGGGTGGTTGAAAGAACCTCAGGAAAACAACCGTTAATTGTTCCTTAGTTATTGTACATTTACTGCAACCGGTAATGATGCGACCTGATTACAAATGGCGTAATAAATACCAGTGTGCAAAAGGCCAGAGATAAAAGTCTAATAAGGAAGACTCCGTGTGTGCATTAAATCACGAAGTTCTTGATCTTCATTTGAAACTTTATCTGCCAGCTGCCCTATTACAATGGTTCCTGATTTTCTGGACACACAGGATTTTATCAGTAACTGTAAAATACTACCATCACCAGTATCACCGTGTGTACACGAGAGTAAACCAGAGTTATTCCAGAGAACGGATATGCATGCAAATACGCATTTTTATTATGGTACATAGGAGTTTGTCCGTTGAAGGTTTTGCTTTTCAGGCCAATGAAAACATACTGCAAAAACCTTTTTCTGTGCATATTTGTCAAATTTATTTAAAGCATGGGATAAGTGCATATTGTTTCCTTCCCTATGCATTTAAGCCCAAGCATAAGTTTTTAAGAGTTTTTTCGTGCATGCATATCCGCCCTCTGGGATTACAAAGAAACTCCTCGGACTCTGGTGGTTATGAATTATTTTAAAACTAGAAAAATGTTACGTTCGTCTACATTGTTGAAATTTATTTCTTTTGATATTCATTCTTTTTGTACGTGTGAAGCACAGATATTCAGGTTGTGTAGTGCACTAGCACAGCCGAAGTTCACATGGATTCTAGGAAATCCTTCTAAATTGAATTTAAAATTCAACAAATGGTCTTCGAGGCCGTAGGAATAGCGACTGGTGAGCTACACTACTGTAGCAGTGGTAATGGTTCTGAAGTACATTTGTATTTTGCATTTCAATGAGCTGTGCCGTATTTTATAGTGCAATAAAATCTTCACGTGTATCTCATTCTCAATCGGGAGCTTTATTGCACTAACTTCTTGGCCGCATTTTAGCTTTTAGCTCGCTCCTCCGAATTCTACTTTAGTTACATGTTTTCTATTCCAGTACATAATAGTAGTTTAAAAATGTTTAAAAATGAATAGAAAACATAATGGGCACAGGAGAGAAAAGAGGAGGAGAGTTCTTACACACATGCCATTTACCTTATTGCCTCCTATCTATACTTACTATTTACTATGGAGTACGGGTCAAACATTATAATATCCGTGTCAGTCCCTCTCAGAAACAAGTACAGGCAACCAATACACATTCAATATATACTTATGTTTATGTATGTACAGAAAAGAAACCATTGGAAATGTTTTAAGCACCTACGAGAGAGTCCACTGCTAAAAGTACTACAAGTCTTTACAATGCATTTGGCAAGGAAATGTTACAATATATATATATAGTCTTTCTCATGCTACAATATAGTAATATAATAAGTATGTATAAACCAATGAGTGGCAACTGAACGTTGGGAACACGACGTGCGCGTGCGGAAATGACCTGTCCGTTTCTTGTCTTATTATAGCCTTTATCTTGTACGGTGCAAACAAATCCATTAAGATGTAGAGAATACGTACGAGTACTACTTTTAGCAATTGTTGGTAGTCAAAAAACGTTTTAGTTATTTAGTTGCATAACAACCTTGACCGCACTTGTACATTCTACTATCGCATTCGGTCACAGAATTACTCCTAATTCCTATCTTAACCACTGTTATGTAGTCAGCTACTACATAGTTGATAGAACAATCATATTTTAATTACACGGTCGCATTATTATTCAAGTCTGATCGCTTTTTTCATATATATTATCGTATTCTCACTGGCTGAGGTAAACAACAACCACAGATAAGTGTTTCGAATTGCTAAGCACCATTTGTACTACAACTTATTGCAAATATTAAGAGATACTTAGTTTCGGGTAAAAACGTTAAATAAATCTGTCTTGCGAAGAATGTTGCCCATTATCATTAATTAATTAATTAGCCATAGAGGTACATGAAGGAAAACTCATCAGAGTATAACTAGAAAAGATTGCAGTGCAGATTTTTACGGCGGGAGTGTGATTCATTCTTCTCCAGCTTTAAATTGTTCATTTCGGAGAAAATAAACACAGAGATAATTAGTACACAGAAAGGCTGAAGCGCTTTGTAGTAAGAGAGTATTATTAGACGAAGAAAACGAGTTGATTGTAGATAAGAACGGAGCAACGGCTTTAAGTAATGTTTTTCTGTAATGAAGACGAAGAATAATTTCTGGTGTGTGTGTATGTATGTGAATTAAGTAGCTCCTGGTCTGGGAGTGACTGGACCGATTTCGGAGTATCGTACATCTATGGGCACTCGGTCGTCGTAAAGTGTCGGAGCTTGGAGAATGATGCCGGCAGTGCCGACTAGCACAGCCAGAGTGAATATCCACAGAAAAAGTCTGTCCAGCACCATTGCCACGTACTTCCAATCTTCTTTCACCTAAACGTATCATAAAATATAAGGAGAATGCATCATCGTCCACCCCCACAAATACACCAGAGCATTTTTTTTTGTTTTTTTTATATAAATAGTATTTATTTTTTTGTATTTGAATTTATAGTTTTACTCGTATGGACTCCTCTTCTCGTCTCGTGTGCTCGGCAATAAATCGTACACCTTCGACAGCTTTGGAAACTTCAGGACAGCAAGGCCACGATGGGCGGTGGTGTACTCCGCTGTCTATCATGTCTCCATCTGGGTCTCCATCCAAGTCACCATCATGAAGTTCCGTGGACCGTAACAACGGATGTTGAGAAGCTCTTGATGGTGGGACTGGCGGTGGTGGAGGTGGCGGTGGTGGCATTCCGTGAATTTTGCAGTTTCCATTCAGACCCAAAGCGTCCACCACTTCTCTGCTGCACACATCACACACACTCAACAATTTTAGTAAAACTTTCGACATTCAAAAACCATTCCATCCTTTTTTATACTGCATTTATTCTCTATAAAGTAGAAAATTGTCGTTTCTAAGCAAATTTCTCCCCTCCTGAATCTCGCCAGTCACCAACCATAATACATACGGTACGATAGTTACACTATAAATTATTTTCTTGGGAAAATAAAAATTGTGATCTCTAGCAGCAGACTTTGCAGTTAATATGCAGAAATCTGAAAGGAATGGTGAAAAGTTTTCATACACTAAATCTGTTTAATACTCTCTGCACCAGCACCAAAGTTCCGAGGAAACGCAAGCAAAGTGCTGTAAGTAATTGAGCTGATAAATCTTGCAAACATTTTTAAAGTACTCAGGTCACTCGTATTCAAAGAAAGCCTCATATCAAGTGTACAATGAAAGTAATACTTTCCATTTCTTTTAAATGCATTTTTGACTCGGTCACATTAGAACTACGCCAAAGCTAATTAAAATAATTAGTTGTAAGTTGTAGCAGGCCTTGATTAAATGTTATCTCTGTAAATTTTCTCGTTTTCTTTTAGCCTTTATCGTTTTAAATCCATAAATATTAAAATTCTACTACTGACTATTACTGAGTTGATGATTATTTTTAAACTATTGCTGTAATAACAAAACTGGTCAAAATGTAAATGTAAAAAGTAAATACTTCCAGATAGATAATTAACTATGCAGTTGGAAACTGGAGACCCAATTATGTGAATGTGGAATTATAAATTGGATTCAAAAGTACGTGGAGGCCAGTATAATGTTTCCGACAGATTTCTCGCCTTTGAATGAGCTTCATGCCTTCTTCACAATTCCATAATTATAATTTAGAATTCAGGATCTCTGTTACTGATGGGAAAAATATTACACTGGAGTTAATTTGTCTGCCATTACATCTGCATTTGATTGTGATTGTCGTGCAGCATAAGCTGCACATTTAATTTTCTGATAAGAAGCAGGGTGTAAAAATTTATGTCAAAATGGCTTTTATGATATTTTAATTAATTCTCAGAGATTAACAAAGAAAATTGTCGAATATAACGCGTAGTAAAAAGTCAATCAAACATTAACTAACTACTGCTATTTTAATAATAAAATTTGACTTTTACAAATTTTAAGAGATCTCTCGAGTAAACAGAATTCAATATATATTTAAATTTTCTAACATCACTTTAAGACACCTCGTAAAGTCCTGATTTCCAGTGATTTCCCATTGGGAGTATACCAATTTAGCACTAATTGTATTTTCATGATAATCTCTAGATTAAATACGTACAGAAAGTCCTATTATCATATTAAGCAATTTATGAGAGAAAGCAAGTCTTAATCTTTGAATATAGTTCAAAGTCGTTTACCGTGAATGTAAATTAGCTCTTATAGCTGCTATACGATTCACAAAACTACGGCGATCTTTTCCACAAGACTGTAACAGTGTACCCCAAAGAACTAAGAGTCCAAAAATGCATTGAAAAAGCATGGATAAATGAATCAGTAGTAAAAATTTCGCATTAACGCCTTCTGCAGAGCACCTCGAACTTGTTCGAATGGAGAGTTCAGTAAAACATTTTAGATTGGCACGGACGAACTACTATAAATGTATAAAAATATCTTAGAACTTTGGACGAGTTATGTAAGTAGTGTAGAGATAATTATATAAGAGTCCCAGTATATACTAAACACCTCTTGGAGTGCACATACAGAGAGGCGATTGGCTATAAAAGTGGTGGTGGTCCCAGTGGCTGGTTGTACTGTAAATTGTGTGACTGGAAAGTGGCGAGAGTGTTTTTAATTATATCTTGGAGAGGAGAGTATCTGTAACGACTCCGTCGCGACACTAACTACTTGAGCAAGTTTGTAGTCCTAGGTGGTAGTCGTAATATCTTTTGAGCTTAAGAGATTCGCTAGGCCCAGGCCCCTGACTGCAAAAGTTAAAAGGAGAGCAGCGAGCAAACACTCTGGGCCAACATCGTTGGACAACGTGTTTTCCCAAAGCAAGTAGCATTTTCCACTAAGAAATGAAGTAATAAATAGGGATTGAAAGACAGTGAGAGAAAAGGGGACACGGCAGGACAGACAAGAGACACGAGAATATGGAGAAATATAGTGAAAGCACCTCGGAGAGTAATCATGATTGGAGCGACCTCCAAGAATGTCTCCGAGTCCAAGAGCTTCGCGAATATCTCGTAATTGTAGTGGATCATGCAAAGACAGTGTCGGTCTCAGCTCCAGTCCATTACAAGTTCGCACCAACAATCTTCCACTGCTATTCATACCCTGTGTCGACTTCCCTGCAATCCTACAACACAGCACAGACACACATGAAAAAGTACATGTTAGCTGAATTCATCTTCATCAATTAACACACAAGAGTTTCATTATCAACGAACATTGCACAACTACTTACATAGATTCCATTTCCAAAATGATGCCAGCACACAGCAAGCTACAGTTTTTTACACTGAATAGACTGAATACTTAGCTCAGTGTGTAAAAAGATATCTATCTACAGACAGAGACAGAGAGAGAGAGAGAGAGAGAGAGAGATACTTCAAAGAAGAGGCTAACTAACTAACTAGGTATGTGTGCTAACAATGGGATGGTGAATGCAGCCAATTAGGATTGGTGTTCTGTGGAAGTATTTGCAGCCCTGAAGTGTCAGGACCCTCTGCCGCTATTTCTCTTCTGATCAGAGCATCTGTGAACTGGTGCTGCGGCGCTGTTCCTTAATCTATGCTCCTAATACTACTTTAGGTGCCTATACACATTGAACAGCTCTGCACGGCTTCATTTATAAGTAACGTCCATCCATTGCGATTTCATGAATCTCTCTCACACGGCTATTACCTTAAGTACGCTCTTCTTCCTTTTCTCTACAGATGCAATCTAACATTTCCCTGCTCATCGTGAAATCCCGTTAAGTCACTTCCATGTATTGCTGCCGCTGCCGCTGCCGCTGCTGCTGCGGTCAATATAACACAAAAGATATGGAGCATTATCTCTCTACAGCATGGCTACAAAAAGTTTTCCAACAGAATGGCAGTACACACGCTTACATGTGAATTAGTATTGTAGTATACACTTATAGTGTACATATTACAGATAGAAGGCAATTGGAATAGACGAGAGAGAGGGAATCTATTTTGTAGCTACTGTTGGCAGTAGTTAGTAATGATTCGTGCTTCGATTCTGTGTGTGTGTCTGCTCTCAGCCAAAAACTCTCTTATTATACGATGAATCAAGATTTTTACGTTACTTTTTGAACATTGCATATCATTAATTTTCCGCCTTGTGAAGGATGCAGCCCGTTTGTAGTGATGGTGATTTCTAATGGCGCTCTTGGCACGTTTTATGCTGTGCCTTGTCCGCTGTACGCTGTACGCTACCAATGGAAACAGTTGTTAGGCTCGAGTGTACAGTGAAACAGTGGAAGTTGGTGGGTGATCAGTTGTCTTTTTTAAGCCAAAGTCATTAGCAAAGATTTAGATTCACATTTCCACAAACCCTAACCATAAGTAAGTGCGGCTTTAAAAACATGGTGATTCTGTCGGTTAACTTCTGTCAGTCCATGTTTCTACGTCCCAAGGATTATTCCTGATTTACTATCCCATGCTCTTTTGCCTTCCCATTCTATAGAGCTTAATGAGATACTTGGAGAAACTTTGGAGTACATTTTACATTTAATAATATAGGAAACTTCATTTGTGTCAATTAAGTGGATTGAGATTACGTAGATTTAGTTTTTATGCTCATATTTCTGTTCTAGTGTTTCTGTCTGGATCCAATTGTTTACAAAGCCTCATTAAACTCACGTATCATTCTCTCTGGATTTTTTTACAAAACCTTTGATCACCGTAGTGCATGGCTTTGAAAGTGGAATATTACACAAAAAAGTTTAATGCAACACTCGATAGCATTGCATGTGACGATAAAATTGAGACAGATTGGAAACGGGATTTATAGTTCATCATGAGTATAATCAATAAAACAGAAAATGTAATATCTATGTATGTAATTGTGTTATACGCGTACCTTTCCAAATAATATTGAGGGCGTCGCATTACAAGTAGTCGAGGAAGAATGTGGAGAAATACACGCCTCACCCATGGAGCCATCGTGTGAGTCTGGGGAGTCCGGAAATGAACGTTGAGAACCACCACCGTCACACAAATGCTATAAACAAAGAATACATTCCCACGGTAATTAATGACTTTAAACCAATTATCTGACTGATCTTTGATTAGAGATACAATCCTAGATGCCAGTGAGACCCTCCCATATTATTTCTATCTATATGAAGGGTTCATAAAAACTGTAATCATCGGAGCGTTCAACTTTAAGGAAGATGAGGGGAGTACGTACACCTACGCAAAAGTGCTATAGCGTTCTTTTGGGGTTTAGTCTGGTGGCTCGAGTGCCACAGTAGGTAAGTAGTCAATAAATATCCCGATGAATCCCAAGTGCATCTTGGCTGTTCGTGAAAAATGAATTATTTTCTCCTTCTATCCATCTTCATGCTTCCCATTGAAATTCAGCTCGTAAAGCAAAATCCAATTTTATTACTACTAAGCCTTGCATGTAAATCATTCGAATGTTTTCAAAACTTTTACTTACTTTTCACATTTTCTACAAAAATCATTAATGTAATTGTATTGCGTAAGTATTTTACCGGGATTGGGGACATTCCAATAGAAACAGTGTCATAATAAATAGCTTATATATTTAGGATGAGTTGCAGATAGTTAATTTTCCATTTTAATTTGTAGCAAATTGGCACAATGATTTTATTTTATTTTTTGTATAAAAATATAAACTCACAAAGGCACAGACAACATCAAATTAAAACACGGGGATACAATTTTGTTTTCCTCCTCAGCAGGGAAAGATAGAGATTGGAATGTGGGAATAAGACGGTTTAGAAAACGTTTTCCCGGGCAAGTAAGAAATACTTTTTAAAATGCGGGCAAATAAATCAGGATACGCGAAGATAACAGAGAAAATTGCTCACACGTTGTTACGTGATAAAATTGCATACATATGAATCAGTAGAGTTTGACGGTGAAAATAGAAAGAAAGTGGAAGTTAGAAAAGCTGCAATATAATGATAACAAGAGAATTTGTCTTTAGTAGCTAGGAATGAGTGGCAGAAGATATCCATGGTCCATGTAGTCAGTGTTTACCACCCAGGCTCTATTTTTACCACCCATCTGGGAAAAATGGGAAAAATGAAAAAAAAGTTGAAAACATATTGGGGAAAGTGCTTAGTCAATGTATAATAACAAAAGTTGAAGAGATCTCAAAATCTTTGGTC
>JABASC010001983.1:0-19858 GCA_019776185.1 Plutomurus gul | reverse complement strand
CATTTGGATTTTTTGTTTGAAGAATTCCCAGCCGTGGGGAATCTCTCTGCTTGAATACTAATGTACGTTGCAACGTAACCTGGAAGATTTAATTGAATTCATATAAATGATCGTACACATTAAACCATCTATTTATTTGCATTGTGTTTTCTCAATATTCATTGTTACAATGTCTATAGACTTTGTAACAATATTCCGTGTGTGGTGTAAGTAATCTTTTTTCAGTTGCACACAATGCACCTGATTGCATGAATCTCCGACTGTGAGCAACATAAAAAGGTATCTTCACATTATCAGCATTTTTGCATTGTATGAACTGAAGTGATTCTCTGTCTGTCATGCTTTTAGTTCTTTCATCGCTGTCATATCGTAGCTATAAAATATACTTATGTTATACTGCTGGAAATCTTATCTTCTTCTTATGGTGCTTTATATTGTCTTTGTTGGTGCGAAGAGATATGTGCACGAGATAAAAAAAATAACACGAAAGTCACTCGTCTCATCTCAATGCCACAGTCTATGTGATTCCTTAAGCCTATATGCTTAGGTGGATGATGTGATGTGATGCTAGGCAATTTATTATTACAATCTACCTACCTGCAATTATTGCGAACGTAGCACTAGTAGGCATCAGTAGGTAATACTACGTAAGTAATGTGTCGGTTCTTTGTATTGCTAGCTGTGTGTGACTGAATTATTCACAGCAATGTACAAGAATGAAAGTAATAAGGCTAACGATTACATCACCAACAATATCGTCCGCCGTAAGCTTTTTCTACGAGTCTTTAACTACCATGCACATTACCTTGTTTGTACGGACGGCCAAATTCGTACACTTTAGGCAGTCTGTACAAAATGTGAGCCAAATGTAGATGGGCGAGATACGAACTGCTGCAGAGTGCACATATAGTAGAATGAAGGTACGCAATGCATTTCTATATAAATTATTACTTGTGGACTTACCCACAATTAGCATTCTTTTATTGGAAGGGAGTAGGATAAAAATAGTATCTTAAATCTTCATCCAATAAACTGTAGCGTCTGTCTTTTCTTTACCAATACAACTGGCCTAGACCTTTATTTCTGCGGTAATTTATGTGCGGACCATAGTTGGGCACACGTGGCTTTTTTAATTAACTAAAATACACATTAGTGTGTAGTCTTTAGTATTAGTTAAGGGAGTGTGAAGCTAAGAATCAGTTCACTGTGTAAAAGTGTGCCATTCATCATCGCTCAGTCACTTGCTTGCTATATGAATATTGACTTCAGTTTATGTTGATAATGTGTCATTTCATCTCATAGTCTCAATTTTCAACCCATTTGGTAAATATTACACTGTTTCCTTTAACGCACTTTTTTTTTTATCAGTAAAGATAAATTTGGCCAAGTCATTAAATAACTTTTTTAAATGAGAACTGTGTTTAATATTGTGCGCTCTCTACATAATTATCTGTGCGTGAAGAAGATGTGGTGTGAATATATTGTGTTACACAGCAACGGCGACAGCAGCAGCCGCAATCCATTGTTGCAAACAGTTTGAGAAAAATCAGAAAACGGAAGCCGAGGAAGGTGAGCCAGTTTGAAAGACAATAGATCATCCATTATGCAGTTAGCAAACCTCGGCGAAATTGTTTAGCAAAAGAATTCTTTGTTTTGCGAAAATGTGTGCTGTGTGCTATATTCTCTATAGCATCGCATCCTACCATCCCTCTGATGTCTGCGCCTATGTAATAGTTATAGTTATGTGGCACGAATTCATTTTACTGTGGATAGTAGAATAGTAGCAGTGTGTACACAAACATACAATGTGTCTTTATAAATAGACAGCTTTTATTTCTGTGCAAATAAAGGGATTATATTATTTATAAAGATATGATAACGCACTACGTAATTTTAGGCTTAGGATTTATACAAAAGTTAACGTATGTGCATATACATAAGATTCCTTTCGAAATTCAATGTCATTGAAACGTCTGATCGGTCATCGTTATTTAATTCTTTTGCTAAATGCACAAATATTTGCTTAACTCTAAAAAAAATACTTTAAATATATTATGTAAAAGTATAAATATGTAAATACACCATGTTAATACGCATGGGTTCAAAAGTATTATTTCTGTTTGTGAATTATCATCTACAGGGCTTTCATGATGTGCGCGTGTGCACCATGCATACTTGAGTAGCTTGAGTAGCTTATAAGGTGTACTACTGTAGGTTTTGAATTCAGCTAACAAACACAGTTGCAGACAATTAGTTTGAGCTACACCTCCACCATCCCCCTGAAATGCTGAAAGCTAATAAAGGTGTGCAAAATGTGTATAGAATATATTATGCGACATTTCATGGGATGTTGGCCCAAGCTCATTAAAAGTCAGCAACATGACTCTTCTGCGAATATTTGTTTATTACCATAAGATAAGAGCATGCTTAGTAGGAAACTGTGTTGCAGAATTCACTTCGCAGAGCGCAGTCGACTCTTTTTGCATAATGAGGCTTTTGTTAGCACTCCTTCTGTTATTTAATTACTAGTCAAACACACGACCATATAACTTAGCTCGTTCACTTCACACGGATCTTTTAATATGCCAAAAGTAAGTAGTCAAATCACATTTCAGGTATTTATTGTTAGTTATTGTTACCCCAAGAAATTTTACTGCTGCGGGAGATGAAGTGGAGGAAAGCGAAATTAAATTCGCTGTTATAATCTAGGGCTTACTGGCTGCTTACTAGTGAATAGACACCATGGAAAGCTTGTGGACTGTGTTTGTGTGTTGGTGATAATGTGCTAAATGGACAAACCGGATCTGATTACTACAATTCACCGTTTAAGACCACGTTTTCTTGGAAGTGTTACTTCATTCACTAATGTTTTCATTTCATATCGATAATTGAATAACATCATGTGCAGCTGTCATTCACCATTCCAAAGGTTAGTGGCTGAATAAATAATGATGGACAAATAATTGAATATGTAGAGGAACTAAACAAAGCGCTCAATACCACACGTAAGACAATAGAGTTTTCAAAATTCCTTTGTCCCTACTAATAAGTAAAGCCCACTCTGAACGGAAAAAGTAAGAAGTAGACTAAATCGCAAAATACGACGTATTTTCTTACATTACAATTTTTACTTGAATATTTTGGAAAGGTAAGAAAATGATTTTTACTTCCTCACCTTAGCCCCATTAAGCAAAAACTCTACATTATTGCTAATGATTCATACAGTATTGTATTACCGCGTTCACGCGGTACACACGCACACATCACTATTACATTAATTGAAGCAAGCAGTTAAAGTCACATCAATGTAAACTGTAAAAACAAAAATGTGAATAAGAACTGTCATCATTAATTTTATGATCATCTCTTTGTAAGTACATAACTAATATTGCTATTATTTTTATCTATTGTTTTATTTTCATAAAATTGACTAACTTAAATGTCGGCTTGAGCTTTGAATATGTGCTATTTAAGTATCGATCCTTGATTCGATTTTAGATTTTTAAAGCAAGTTATTAATAAGTTATTTTTATGTAGTCTGTGCAATGATTTCTGTTTGACAATTGATATAGTTGTAGAAAATTTGTCACTAATATTCTCTAACTAAATTTCGGTTGAGCCTTCCCCCCCCCCCCAAATATGTAGTATGGGTACATCCTGAACAAATAACATTTTTGGGGGTTGTGCAATGGATAAATAGAGCACTAGACGAAAAACAAATACCTCCACCTCCGTCATGAATTAATTTCACGGTTAATGTGTATTGCTTATGGATATATCGATTTTTAGAGTAGAGTCGATGAAACGGTAATAATTAATATTCATGAGGAATACAAGGATTTCAATAGGCAAAACAATCAGTAAAATGAACACCCATACTCAATATACAAGGTTTTCGCTATTGTAACACTGGAATAAATTTATTGTTTTATTATGTGCCGATAAAAGATTGCAAGCGAAAAGCGGTCGTGACATAATGACATAATATTTATGTCATTACCATTATAAATACATTTTACACTATAAAAGCAAGATATAATAGTACACCAATTGTTTTCTAAACAGGTCAGAATTCAAGTTACATAAAAATCTACAAAAAGACAAATGCACTATGATCCTAATTTAAACATTTTAAATTGTCACATGAAGTTTGCGTACCAGTTTAGTAAACTGTAAATAGTGTACGTACCAGCGTGATTACTAATTTCTCCAAATAATGTTTACTCCCACGCGCGCACGTACTCAGTGTAATATGTATACATCGTACGTGCATTCTTATTTGTATTCACATGAACACAGTGTGCAAATGTTTGGTGAACCTACCAAGCAAGATAACGAGGCAATGGATTATATTCGCAAGCAATTATTCATTTCAGTAGTTATCGGGCTAATAAAAGCATACATTGCTGAATAATAGCAATCACGCAGGTAAACACATCATTGTGTAGCTGTCACACGCAACTTTCATTGCACCATTACACATCACATTAACATTATGTTTTCAATTTACTTAAGCCTACGTTTATAGGCTGTCCCATTCTTTCTGTAATTGATTGCAGAAGACGTTTGACAGCTTTTATCCATTTGAAACTAAAAGCACAATCGCCTGACCAATTGCGTCTCTCTCTTCTCTCACCTTAGTACACATTCATGTTTAGACAGAATTCTTAATAAAGGAACAATTAGCAAGCGTCAATGGAAGGTAGATTGATGATTGAGATTATTACCGTGTATGATGTACATATATACATAGTATACTATAGGTAAACTGTCTGTGTATAGAATATTCAATTGTTAATTTCCGACTCTTGAAATTGTAGAAAGCTTTATAGGAAGATAATTATTACGAATTAATTTATTGCATTTTCATTTAGTAGAAGGCACCATCACATAAACCTCTCTAATATCTTTAAGAAATCTCTGGGAGTTATTAATAAATTGTAGCGCATTGTGTCTCCAGGTATTTAGGTATGTATTTACCAGACCAGAACCGTGTGTAGGGGATATGATGTAGTTACCCGAAGGACTTTCCCATTAGTAGACTGCTACTCTAGAGATTTCTTCGTATAGGGTTGGCTGTGTGCCTCTATGTAGATAAATAGTGGAGTACATTATCAATTGCTTTTCTTTTTCGCTCTAGGCGCTGTCTCAATTGTATATGTAATTTGCATGTGTCGTTTGTATGACAGTGGCTTACTCTAAAGTCGTGGAAGTTCCATCAAGGGAAGACAAACAAAGAAGAAAAAAGTGTTGATTGAAAGAGAATGAAATGCATTTTTAGAAGAGGATGTTAGCAATCTATGACAAAAGATTTATCATGTCGTAGCTATTAAGCGTATTAAATAAACAACTGGTTCACTAATACTCTTCTATTCTATGTATAGTGTGTAGAGAATACATTTAGTAATATAATTAGCCATGAATTTTAGAAGAACTTTATAGTTAAAGATGTACAAGTTTGGTCTTGTTCTAGCCCAATACCATTTGCACGTACCCTTGTTCGTCGCGTCAATGACAATTGACGTTGCATGGTGGTACAGTGTGAGATATGATATGACTCGTAATATTTTTTTAGTACCTGTCTGTAGATTTTAGTGGATGCATTGTATAAAGATTTAGATGTAAAATTATTTTCGTATTTGTACACTGTTACTAATTCCTTTGTCAACTTTTCGTCAGTCTGTCTAGTGTCAGCCTTCCATTGACATGATTCGACCATTTACAAGATTTTGAATTGGAAGCCTCGTTTATGCTTTTTACACGAACTGCGCCAAGGCATATTGTTATTGTTGTGCGCTTGACGATGCAATGTCATAAATTGCGAATACTCGCCATTGCACTTCCTCTCTGTCAGAGACAAATAGCTAGACAGTTTCAGGGAAGTCTATAATTTTCTGTCGTAATAATGAGACTGCCTTCGCCGCGTTATGAGCTTTCTTGCCATTTTTGTTAGTAGCTTTATTTTTTCTGTTTCCATAAGATAGAAAGGCCAATGTAGACATGGAGAGTTAAGTAGGTAAACAATCATCAAGGCCATCTCTATACTGTCTTTGACTTGTCCGTGTCCAGTGTGGGTTCAATTCGTTTCCCTTGAAATAAATAAGGAATATAACGTTTTTTTTTTTACTACTCAGTGTGAATTTTTTTTACGGATAATTATATCATTTTTTTCACGCAGCTTTCATAATCGACACGTTTGAGAAAATTACAGAAATATTCAATACCTATTCCCCATACGAATTTCTCTATGGTTAATTATGGAGCGTTCTGACGAAAAATCAATGTTTGAGTGAAGAGATAATTATATCGCTAAAAACGTCCCTTCAGAAAATGAATTTATTTAGAGAGAATGTAGGTACACTGTGAATAGGGAAATAACCTAATGATAGTGTGTACACTGAATCCTTTAAGTGATAACAAAAGTAAATCTCATTTTCATAGAAATACTTTTTGGGTTATCGGTACATTCATTTACGTGCGTAATATTTATTGTGTCTCTGTGTGGACTCAATCAATAGTGTAAAATGGTTGGATTGGAAACGCCATAGTTACACGTTATAACACTGTATAACCGATTTACCTGGTGCTGGTATCCGTATCAATACATGCATGATTAATTTCTATTCTAGCTTATCGCTACTGATAAGATACTTGTTTATTGATGACAAAATTTGTTTGACGTACGTAATGTATATGTAAGAACGTTTAGCTGTGTCATTCGCCCCTAGATGAGCTCATATTTACGAATTAGGCACACCTCCTCATTTAAACAGCTTGTACTCTCTGTGTCTCTGTATTACACGAAAATATACAACCAAATTATCTGTTAAGTATACAGTAAAGCTGACTTTTCACATCTGGTGGATTTCTAGTGCAAGGGGTTGCTGCTTTTTCGCCATGTGTTGAAACGTTCCTTGAGCACCTATTCGAATTCTCAAATTTTAAAATGGTAAGAATGATTTAATTATGTTTACTACCAATCTCTGTAAGCAGTGCACATAATGCAATTTGTTCTCTTGACACATAAATTTTTATTTCTAGGGTTTTGTAGATATTTTCCGACGCTGTTGTTGGAAAAGATCTGGCAAAACTACGGATGCGGATGTACGACGGATTTATATAGGAGATGTACCGCTGATCACTGACGATGGCATAAATGGCATAACAAAAGCAATGAATGCCACTCAGTCAATATCTCATGTTCCTTCCACGATGGTGGCAGAATCCAGTGCTACGGTTGAAGTGGCAGACGATCAGATTAGTCAACGTCCGCCTTCAGTGAAAGGTGTTGCCGTAAGAAGAGCCTCTGACCCGGCTCCAAAAGTTCGACCGATGGCAATGAACCAACACTTTCCTGACAATGTCATAACTTCAACACGGGTAGGTGGCAATATTACCAAGTTGGATACGTAAATGCATGTCTTATGTAGTAAAGTGTCAATATAATGTCTTATTTTTGTATAGTACACATTTTGGAACTTTTTCTTTAAAAACTTATATCAGCAATTCAGACGCCCTGTCAACTTCTATTTTCTAAGCGTAGGAATCCTGCAGGTACAAATTAATTGTCCACTTAAAACGAATCTTCGTGTATAATTACAGTTCCTTTACTTTTAACTAACAGTGCGTTTAAATATTTTTAATTATTACGCTCTAAAAGTGCGTGATTGATAGTCCAGTGTCCCCTGTCACTGCTTTAGCTCCTCTGATCTTCGTCATGTCGGTGACAATGATTAAACAAGGCTATGAAGACTACCTTCGTCACAAAGCGGACGCAACTGTAAATAATAGGATCGTTCAAGTTGTGAGGGAAAATGAGCTTATCGTAAGTAATTGGGATAAATCATTTTAACTTCCTACAGAACTCTCAGAAAATACTTTTGTATATAGAGGAAAAGTACAGTGTACAATATTTAAGTGCTGTTTTGCGTTTAGGGAATCATGTCAAAGGATATCAAAGTGGGAGATGTGGTGAGACTGGAATTGGACGAGCAAGTTCCGACTGATCTCCTTCTGCTTGCTTCAAGTGATGATTTCCATCGCTGCCAAATAAACACGGCTAATTTAGACGGTGAGACAAATCTAAAGGTGCGATACTGCCCGTCGGGTCTCTATCGATTTCGCCATCAGACCGACTTCCGCAATTTGCATGTGATTGTTGAGTGTGAGCAACCGAATGCAGAATTGTACGAGTTCAATGGAAATCTTCTCATTCCATCGGATAAGATGCATCAAGATCGTAGTGGCAGTATTTGCCGTGCGGAATCGTTAGTAGCTGAAAATGCAGCTGCTGCAAATTTAGATCGTCGAGCATCACTTCGTCGTCTTGAAACGTACACTGAAGAGAGTGGAAATGTAACTCCGACATCAGATTTCCTTCAGATCCCCTTAAGTATGGACAACGTCGTTCTTCGAGGGACAAGACTTAAAAATACAGATTACATTTATGGTCTAGTTATTTACACTGGAGGCGACACTCGTTTAGCACAAAATTCTAAAAATTCTGCACCTAAATCTTCTACCGTGGACAAGTATATTTTTAAACAGTTATTATTGGATGAATATTTTAAATCTAATTGAATTTCATAAACAAATTTTTCTTTTATTATTACAGAGCCGTCAACTCACATTTCCTATTCCTAATTTTGGCTTTAGTATTACTGGTTTGTGCTGCTACCGCATTTCATTACAGTATTCAGTGGATTTCAGGTATTTGAGCGACATTTTTCAAATGGCTTATTTTGCTTTGTTGCCAAAATCAATATACGTTAGTTCATAAGATTCATGTATTTACAGACGACGCTTGGTACATTCCCCCAAATTCAAAGGAAAAAGAAATGACGGAGAGTGAGAAGTGGAAATCAAGATTTAACACATTTGTTTCATTTCTGATTCTATTTAACTATATCATTCCTATATCGCTATGTGTTACAATGGGTACGTTCACACACTCTTTACAAAAGTACAGTACGAAATCATGTTAAGTAAAGTTAATTTTTAAAATTTTGTATTGCAGAGATGATGAAATTCATAGGGAGCAAATTTTTCGTTTGGGATGCCGAAATGGCTTCAGATAGTGGATCGCCACCTCTGTGCAACACATCAGATCTCAATGAAGAACTTGGTCAGATTCAGTATCTCTTCTCGGACAAAACGGGGACGCTCACTGAGAATATCATGAAATTTCGTAACTGTGCCATAAACAACAAAAAGTATGTTTACGAAAATGACAAGCTACATCTTCGAAACGACGAAGAGAACACGAACACTGAAGTGAAAATTGCCAATAACGATGATGTGCGAAAGTTTCTAACAGTTTTGGGTCAGTATAACACAAATATCATTTAGTAGCTTTTTTTTACAGAGAAATTCATATTTAAAGCTTGCTAAATTTTTGTTTTAACCTTTTTAATAGTATTATCTTTATTGTAAGTGGTAATACGTATTATTGTTTATTAATTAAATATGTTAATTTCACAGCCCTGTGCCACACTGTGCAATTGATGCCGATTAGGAGACCAAGTTTTGAGTCAAATGGGCCTTCTTCCCGTGGTCTGTTAGCAAAGAAAAAGAAGAAAGTTAGCTCAAAGCTTAAGAATGCTTCCAGTTTGTTTAGCATTGAAACGACAAAGCCTACAAGACGCTTAACTGTTGGAGCCGGTGGAAAATGGGAATACCAGGCTTCTAGTCCCGACGAAAAAGCTCTGTTAGAGAGTTGCCACAAGTAGGCAAACAACTTTTTCCGTAAATACATTACTAATTTCCAATCTGTTATAGAAATCGAGAATTAGCTAAAATTGTGATTTAACAACAGATTGGAAGTTATATACTATGGGGAAAAGGATAATGTTTTAAGCGTGGAAGTTTGTGGGAAAATGGAGTACTTCAAACGACATTACGTTCTTGAATTTGATGCAGGTGATTAATTCTATACAAACGGGTCAAATTATTTGAAAAACGTTGTAAAAGCTTTGAATCCTCTTTAGATCGAAAATGCATGTCTGTGATCGTGGAAAATAGTAATGGTGAGATCTTCTTACTGACAAAAGGAGCAGAAACCACAATTATTCCCAATTCTGATGACGGTCCAGCCTCTAATGTTGGGAAGCATGTGCTTGATTTTGCTTTGGTAAGTTTTTCTATTTTTGAAATTAATTTAAATTCTCTTTGGTTATTTTTTTTTGTTTTTATGATGACATCTTTGGTTTTTGGCTCATTTAGATGGGACTGCGAACTTTAGTTGTTGCTCAAAAGCGAATGACACGTGACGAGTTGCACAATTTCTCAACTCGTCTCAAGCAGACTCGTAGACTTATTAAGAATCGTGAGGAGAAAATGAGAGAGTTGTATCGATGGGCAGAGAGCAATCTGACAATTTTAGGAGCTACGGGAGTTGAAGATCAACTCCAATCCGGTGTACCTGAAACATTACAGGCATTAGGTGCTGCAGGAATCCGAGTTTGGATGCTGACGGGGGACAAGCTTGAGACGGCGGTGAATGTTGCAGTTGCATGTGGTCTCATCACCGCTTCATCAAAACAAATAATTGTCACGAAGCACTCGGATGGAGACGAAGTAAAACGAAGACTTACTGAAATACTGTAATTCAGAATATTATGTTATCTGTTCCATACATTTTGCTATCAGATGGATATTTGTAATGTAAAAGCATAATTTTGATTTTGCAGAGCAGAAATGGAAGATGGGGATAATACGACTTTTGTGATTGACGGTGAGAGTTTAGCTACTGCATATAATAGCTGTCCTGACTTACTCTGTGATGCCACCATGTTAGCTTTCCGAGTGGTTTGCTGTAGAATGGCTCCTTTGCAAAAGGCTCAAGTGGTAAACATGGTGAAGAGAACTCCTTCGAATCCAATCACCGCAGCTGTTGGTGATGGGGCTAATGATGTAGCGATGATTCAAGAAGCTCACATAGGAATCGGTAACAATGGAATACAAAATTTTCTACGATATAATATCATGTAGTAAATTCTAGTATTTTATAATAGCCTTTTCATGAAAATTTTATACCTACAGGAATTTTGGGAAAAGAAGGCAGGCAAGCAGCTCGTTGTTCAGATTTTGCCTTGGCAAAATTCTGCTTCCTGAAGAAAGCAATTCTAGTCCATGGTCATTGGTATTACATTCGTCTCAGCAACCTGGCCAACTATTTTTTCTATAAAAATTTCCTCTTCATAACACCTCAAGTTTGCTTCTGCTTTCACTCTGCATTTTCTACTCAAGTACGGCGCTACTAATATAATAAATTAAATGACAAAAATTAATTATTTACCATGAATGTATATAGGTAGGTAAAAAGCAATCAAATATGTCAAATTGTTTACAGGCACTTTTTGATGGGAATTTTCTCATGTTGTATAACATCCTGTATACTGCATGTCCAGTATTCTTTTATGGCCTTCTGGAACAGAATTACCGCGCAGAGATCCTCCTCTCGAAGCCACATTTGTACAAAAAGTTAACGTGTAATTCCTTGATGACGTGGGGACAATTTCTGCATTGGTTGCTGTCTGCCTTTTGGCACGGATTAGTGTCTTATTTCATTACCTATTTTTCATGGACATTTTTCCAACCCATAACCGATCTGACCTGTTTCGGAACTGTAGTTTTCTGCAATATAGTTGCTGTTGCAAATTTTAAGGTTAGCAATTAAAAATGACTTTAGTGACAGAACTTTATACATGAAGTTTGATAAAGCTGACAACTTTTTTGATATGTTTAGATGGCTGTAGAGGCGAAGTTTGTAACATGGATTTACGTTTGTGCTCAATGTTATTCGTACACAACAATGTTCCTCGTCACATCGGTTTACTCGGAGCTTGATTTGTACGTCGCACTCTAACTAACTAGAAGGTTATAAATATAAAATACATGTATAATTAGATAAATTTTTCTATTTTTATAGAACGTTCATGGGCATAAATCCTGGATCTTTCCGTCATGTATACTACACAGTGTTGTCATGCATTCCTTTCTATGTCACGTTGCTTTGTATACTTTGCACAGCAATATTACCTGATGTATTAGCCAGAGCTCTTCGAAACAACTGGCGAAAAATATCCACTACGTTAAAGAAAGTTCCTAAGGTAAGGTTTGACTGCAACGATAAAATATTTGTCGTAATTTTCTCTCTAATTCCTTTCCTTGAACTCAAACCTTTCCTGTAGCGATTTTTCGGGCGCAAGCCAAAATTGAAATCCGAAATTGACTGAAAGGAACTACGAAGGAATCTTCTGTGCCCGCCGACTCCGCATCATGTAAATAATCCTACCGATCCTACCTACTCACTCAAACCTTTATTTTCCATTGTTGCACAGACTGTAATAAAGTTGAAGATCTGCTTTGTTTGAATGAAATAAACAAACATTTATTTTCCTTGTATATTTCTCATTTCCACATACTTTTTCATCGCTATTTAATCCAAATGTGGTACACGGTACATTTTAGTGTACTTACGAGTATGATGACAGTCTTTTATTTGAATAGAAATTGAAGCTGAGCAACATGAAGAAGAAGAAACTTCACCTCCCACAATTTTCGCTTCTATTTAGCAAAAGAACGGGGAAACTCGCCGTTTCAAGTTCGACATTGACATCGTATTTATCAAAACAAGACATTTAGCAACAGAGAAATGCATATCCTTTCGTATGTTTGTAATTTATTTTGTATAAACAAGATATAATATTTTATGAGATTCTGTAGGCAGGTGTACTTACACCTGCAATTAAAAAGACTTATGAAATCCTAAACCAATTCCAAATACAAGATGTAATCAAATTTGCTAATTTAGAGCCAATTGTCCAATATGTAGTTTAGATGTACTTATGGCTGTAAAAGCACAATACGGATTATAGATATATGTAGAAAATAGCGTGGGTATCTACTATGACTTATGAACTTATGACCCAACCATTATTTTTCATCTTTTATTGTATTATTTAAATCAAAAATGGTTTGTAGATTATTATGGTAAATTCTGTGATAACTAAAGTTTATTATCAACATAATGGAATGAAATATAAAAAGAGATGTGATTATTGTAAAACTAGCTTTAAATTCTCAAACTTTACTCATAATTTACATATGAATATATTAAAATTTCAAGTCCTCTGCAAACGACATTTAAAACATCCCTTTGTGCACAAGCCACACGTGCATAAAAATGTGTAGGTACTATTTTTAGTACAAACAAAACTGAAAGCTGTGGATTGTAGATGACACGGTCCATTAGTCCCCACAATATAATGCAAATGTGAGGGTATATAGTTGTAGTTAGAAAGCACAAATGCACACGCAGCACCTTCATAACCATAGGCGTGACATTACAAAGCACAAAGCGGAGATGCTCAAGGAACAGCAGGCGAGCATGCATTGTAGAACTACTTGTACAATAATAAGTAGACCACTTAAACTAATATCTTGTCACTTGCCGTTGACCGTCTGCCTCTACTCATACTACAGACAAGCCAAGGACTTGATTTACAAATGGAGATAATGTCATAAAGTTGTTTGAAGCTCCTTTGTCAGGCCACTACACCATCCGCCCACACCTATAGCTACATTGTACAAACTCTCGTTTTCTATTTCAGAAATTAAAGTCCTCCTGTTGTGGTCATCGTAGAATCGTCGTGTAGTCGTGTGCTGCTGCAAATTGAAAATGCTCCTTCATAATTATTTTGATGTCGTACGCCAGCAAACATGCAGTACGCAGGCATGCGTTGATTATATGATTGTGAAATTTCTGACATGCAAACTGACCTCACTCAAAGCGTACTTATAGTACCAGTGCCCACCCCGTCAGCATGTTTAAATTATAAATACATTGCTAATCTGTAAGTCTGGGTATTACTAAGTAGACGAACATCGGCTAGAATGGATTTGACTGGAAAGCCAATGGATGGTCACTGTGAATGAAGGATGCTAAAAGATGGTTATAATACATATAGGGAAGTTAAGCTATATGATGACAAGATGTACTTTCCTAATGCCATCGGATTTACCTTAACTGTATGGCATCCGACGACGACAGGTGATCCAGATGTCACTCGACCTACTAAAACGAATGAAAGAAAGATACAGATACACGTGTGTTATTTTAGGCGAGCTTTTCATAGCGTGACAGATAGTTCAGGTCTATCTCTCTCATCTTTTCCCATTTGCAGTTTACCATCGTCGAATCTACTAACTAAAACTGTATGAGTATATAGTAGTGTGCACGTTCCAAAAGTTTTGTCTTTCGGGGGAACTGGAAAGCAAAAACGAATGCGAAGAAAGTAGGTACTTCTTGATTAGCAAACATTTTATATACGCTTTAAATGCAAAACAAAATAATATCACACGAACTGTGTTAGCATGAAAGTATTAAATATCTGTGGTACTAAATTTTAGAATAAATGCATTTAGATGCATAGAGATTAAACACTGGCAGACTCTCCCATCACAACCAAAGATACAGAACTTTGTTACAAATTTTTGTTTCACAGAATGTTCAATAATCGGTCATTGGAGAAGCTGCACACACACAGTACATACGCATTGTACACTTCCTAAATAAAATGCTAAGTGTTTTACAAGTCCAGTTCAACCACAACGAGGGTTATTTTTAGAAATGAACCAAATAAAATGTAATAATGTAGATGTTAGGTAGATGTATTGATTTTTAGGAATTTTGTAGGTATTTTTTGGGAATCGTTATTATGTATGAATTTGGTGTTTGATTCATTTTATAATCATTCATGTGTTGGCTCACGTCAAACAATGTATCAGGACTCATCCTAAGTTATGTGCATAGTTTTTTGTATATTATTTACAGTAGTATATGGTATTTGCTAATAGTGCCACATTATAAACCTGACTATGCATTTACATTGAAACATTCCTAGAATTCAATACGTATTTTTACCGTCTACTTATTTATTACACAAGGTTATGTATTTTTTGCCCCTTGTGAACAATGTGGGCAATATCAGAAAAAGTCTACCGGGATTACAGATAGTTGTCAATTGTGGAGACACAATTTCATTTAGAAGGAAATCCCTTATTGTTGGTTTGGTATTCCTACTTGCGTCTCAATTGCTGGCCAAATACGAACCAGGACAAAAGTCAGAGAGGAGAGCACATTTACAAAAGTCGTAGCCAGGGTTGCTCGCATGTCGATGCGCAACACAGTCAACACACACATGAAAATGGAGCAATATAATAAATAAGTAATGAATGATGACAAAAAATAACTATTTAAGAGTTTTACAGTACTAACAGTACATACCCTTCCTCAATACTGAAATTAGGCAGCGGATTCCAGCTAGACTTCTGAATCCCCAAACTCTAAATCCTAATCATTCAGATTTCTCCGCATATTTACTCACACAAAGTATGGTAAGCATGTAAGTACGTAGTTTGTACATGAGGTCTTTCTGTGAAAATACAACGTACTAGCTCCAAAGCAGGTACTTAAAGTATAATTACCACAGTGGCCCACCTCCATTCACATTCACCGTTGACTGAATGGAATATTGAATAAGCCTTGATAAAGACACCGGAAGGATGATGTATACACAGAGCTTGCCCCTTTACCTTACTTAACTTAAACTTGCTGCTGGCTGACATGACACGGCAATAAAGTACCAGACTACTATATGTATGTAATGTACATGTTCCATGCACGCTTGTGGTGCCTTGTGCCTTATTGAGTCAGTACTACCGAATGCATACAACTATAAGGCTCTCTTTACATATAAGGAATGGACGACTCGTGCGGGACAAAATCGTCCCAGTTCCTACTTACTTACTTAGTTAGTAATGTGTGTAGGGAAATTTATAATTTGTATGACTTAGGTTTGCTTATCTATTGACGGGACAACCAAGTCGACTCTGTCTGCGAGGGTGGATCATCCAGATACATTTTCAGCACTATTTGTACATATCAGATTTTCTATAGGCCTGTAAGGCAGCACCACTCACTTATTTGAGGTTAGACACTGAGGATGAGACAAAGTCACTTTGGAAGTGACTCTTCGAGAGTTTATTAGTTTATTCCCCTCGCTCTGCCATGTCACACACGGTAGTTGTCATTCACTCCACACACTAAAGAACTTGACGAGCAAGAATCTCATTATTCATGAAGTTTCTGCATAAAGTGACTATCAAGGGGTGCAGTAGTTGTCCTTTGCCATTTTTCTAAATGCTACATATTGTTGTGACTGGGAAATTATGGAGATCAATGAAACAAGCACTAAAACAACCATCACCACTGATGTTCATACCAATGTTGCTCCACTAATGGAATCAATAGAAGAGTTCATTCCAGAAGATGGAAAAGCTGTCATCAAGTGTCCCAAGTGTGATTACACATCAGATAAAGTGACAAATTGTCGCAGACATTTTGATACCATGCATACGATACTAAAAAATCCTGAACTGTGCTGTGGAAAAAGGTATTTTATAATTTGCCGTTGTTCAATTTAATTGTGTCTGTTCCATTAAATTAAACGTTTTATTAATATTGTAGATTTAAATTTTGTCTTAGTGTCCAAAATGGTAAAACCATAAAGAAGGCAAAGTTATCAATGGGTTTTATTTTTTCAGTTTTCAAACAAAAGGGGATTACCGGGAGCATCGAAAGTCGTGTCACCCTGGGGGTTTGTATTTTTGCCATTTGTGCCCGGCTGAGCCAGTAAAGCGTAAAGCACTGCTGGTTCGACACATGAGCATTCACACAGGAATAAAGCAGCACGTTTGCAAATTATGCGGATACGCCAGTCCAAATAAATTCAACGTGAAGCGGCACATGGTCACTCACTCTGTCACCAGTACGAATCCCAACAAGTCCAAGGATCTGCAGACAGAAACGTCTCAGGAGCCAACACCGTTGACTATGATGGCAGAAACAAGGAATTCAATGCTAATGCACACACCGCTGCTTTGCTCCACCGTTCTGCCCGACTCGACAACAGACTCGACGACGAACGGGAGCAGTGCGAATCCTATTCTGCGTGGGATTCTGCATGGCCACGAGGAAAGCTGTGGGACGGTCACCGTGCACCAGAGCAACAAGTCCATCATTCGCCATTCCATTGAGGATATTCTGAGCAGAGATTGCCGAATGGATCCGCGTGTGGCTGAATTAAGAAGCATTTCCTCAAACTTCTACTACCACGACCAGCCGAGATTTCCGGACAACCAGGAACACCAGCAAGTGTCTGCCTCTGCAGCAGCGGGAGGAATCAACAACAGTGAAATGAGGGGTGAAAATTGGTCCGGAATTGATGAGCTGTACAATACAAAAGGTTATTCATATAATTGGTCACACGTGTCGGCACACGGCAGTGCCCTTTCAGCAGCTCTTCGTCCTTTTCCCTATGAAGTCCCTCTGTACTACAATAACTACACATACAACTACTTACCTCCTTCTGCTTACAATCCGTCCTTCACGACGTCTCCCTTCTCCGAGTGCTTCCAATCAGGTGTGAATAATGCGGCAGCGGTAGCCAGTATGTATTTTCAGCCTGAGAAGAGCCTCTTGTCTTCGTCACCCTACGGAGGTATTGCTTATGAGAGTGCCTTTGTGAGTCAGTTAAAAAATGTTGTAGGTGAGCACAAGTACAATGAAGGCTGTCACGAGGATCACTCCAGTCAAGCTGTGCTAATAAATCAGCAGGATTCACGGTTTGTTCCGGGATTAGCTTTTTGGGATTTTAAGGACAGTTCCGGTGGCTGCCTCGCTCCCTTTGACTACGGAGGTGGTGTTGGTGGTGGTGGTGGTGTGAAGCAGCAGTCTGGTTCTGGCGGTAAAGGATTAGGATTTAGACCACCTGTTGTCTCACCTCTCTCTATTACTGGTGACAGACTTGTCTGCTGCGAGAATAAGGAAGGTGGTCTACATGAACACAATTGTAAAGATACCGAATCTGGTGGCAGCGTTAAAATCAGTGAAAACTCCGGTTGTAAAGATGAAAATGAGGTAATAATGGATGATGAACATTCACCTGTGGAGTACATTCCAAAGAAACTGAGATTAGCTAAGAAATTTAGTCCAGCAGATTATAATATGTGATCTATATTTTCGATTATAAGTAAAAATATTTTTTTGAGCTACGTAATGAGGAAGAACTTTAATTATTATTATCGCAGTGTATATGCAATGCATGGGTATGTATGGGATACGCAATGTACACGTTTGCAATGATGTTGGGTATAAGATGTAAACTGTAAGGTATATTTAGGATCAAGTCACAAATGAAATCTGCATGTCTATTCAATGTCTCACGATTAGCACCTAAGCCTTTGCTGTTCGCATGTTTTTGAAAATAAAATGGTGTTGCACGAATTTTTGCAATATTTATAATAAAATGAAATATAATTTTTGGATAGACAAGGGTTATTATACATATGCTGCTCATGGAATGTACTGTAGAATTAAACGCACGCGGTCGTATATGGACAAACCTGTCCACATACATACTGTCTACCTAATTATGTCTGCCACGAAACGAATGCATGTACAAGCTGTTCATGATATTGGTTGTATTTATACAATCTATCAATGTGCCTGTAATGATAATTAAATATACGAGAAATAAGCTTCAATGCGAGGCAGTGATAGATTACATTATAAAGGTAAAATAGGAAATACATATTTAAGTATCGTTAATTATATTTAGGAAAAAAGTCTATTAGCTAACTTTAAGTTTGATTGTGTTTCTAATTGGATAAATATGCTTAATACTATCTTATAGAGATTGTGTTTTGATTCTGGTCTGTTCATTTTTGGTAAATGTAAATAAATAAAATTTCATTTCTCATGAAAATGTTCTGTCAATTTGTAAAACAGAGGTGGCAAACCATTTGTTATTCTGTCACAGTGACAATGTACATACATCATATTTTGTGGTCAAAAGCGCACACATTGAAGTGTTCACATGAACAATTCGTATATGCATGTTAAGATGCATAAATAGCGACTTCGGGATTGAACAGAGAACCATATTCATATATAAAGATGAAGTCAACAGGAATTTGCAGGAATGTTTTGTGAGATAAATGGCGGTAAGTCATACTATGCATCATTCACACGTTGTTTCCAGTTTCCAGGGAGCAAAAAATTATAGTTTGGTGTATGTATATATTGCTAAACTGGATGATCTCTGATTTTCCAAAATTATGTTCTGCCAGGCGGCTTGAAGAATGAATGCATTACAAAACAGATGTAAAAATTGTATCTGTATGATATCCCTTTGGAGAAGACGAGTCAAAAATCCGATTCTATTTGGAACTTTCACCATTGTAGTTTGTAGTGAACACCCATAAATCTTATTTTTGTTCATATCTCCAGAATGCAGTGGAATAAAATGTTATGTGTATTAACCTAGTATATGTACATACACTAATGGAGACTAATAAGAAGTATCCTTATTGTCATATGTACATTATTTCCCATTTTAAGTTCTAGTTTATAGTTTTGTAACGCAACGTATGTGTGAGTCACTGTACAACGTTGAAATACGATTTCAAAAGGTCCTTGTTTTGTATTTATTACGCAATATTCTGTTCGGAAAATGGGAAAGCTTCTTCCAAAGATAGCACTCAAAGTCGACTGTGATAGAAATGTGTTGGCATAGTACACAAGTAATTTATTAACTTGTTTATAATAGCAAAAATTAAGATGGAGTAAAAACATGTACAGTCCATTCACCTTGGTTTCCCCTAAAAAATAATAGATTGTGCAAACTTCAAAGAAATCAATATTCGATGTAAATATATCACACAATCAATAACTCATTATAAACTAGAATGACTTCAAGTGGAGATGTGTCAAATATCGTGCTTAGGATCGTTC
>JABASC010001982.1:0-19859 GCA_019776185.1 Plutomurus gul | reverse complement strand
ACATAACATGGAGAGTAGTACCTTAAGGGATTCTCGTGTTTAGGATTGAGGGTTGAATGTTTATATATAATGACAAAAGGGTTGAATTACAGGGCTGCTCAATTCTATCTGCACGTGGTTGCTGGTAGCTCTGTGGAAATACCACAATAAGTATTAGTAGTTATATATTATCGGTCTAGCGCAGTTCATCAACATCGTTGTTGTTAGATTCAATGATTCAATTGACTGCTTGTGCACATAAATGTCAATAATTATAAATTGCCTGTTTGTAAGTCAAACAAAGCCCAGATAGCTCGGAAGTATTGAAGCCACCATTCAATTCGAAACAAGCGCAAATTGAATAATGAAGAATGAGTCAAGTGTAATGTAAGAAGCTAACGTAACGTAACGTAACGCATGACACGAGCCCTTCATTTATTTACGACCCACTAATAAATAAAGAGGTGGAGAAGTAGCCATAAAGGAAGTTAAAAGTGTGAAAATGTAGAGAATTATGGTTGAACTGCACTAGTCTGGTGTCGTTTTTTCCTTCTTTGCTCAAACTTTGCCTCCTTGCCTGGCTTCTCCGTATCTTGTATATGTTATTATTACATACACTAGACATTGAAGAGACGAAGAGAGGAGGAGAAAAGCTTTGTACACACACAACACACAAAACAGTTGACTTGACCGCTATACTACGTAAAACTTATATTATTATAGAAAGAACCAAGTCTCATCTCAGCTTAATTCATCTCAAGTCAAGCATCCTGCTTACTCTCATCCATACGACAAGACAACGCAGTCTCTTTCTACAGCATGTACTGAGTCGTGCATCCGTCTGATAGTCTAAGTACACTTCACAATTCCATTTCTTTCAGCTATAACTAAATAAGCCAGCTTAATCTTCACATATTATCATTATACTTACAGGAACATATAACGTAACACGTACATACTAGACATCATGAAAACCTCCGTCAGCTCAGCTCACTTTAACCAAGAAACGAAAGAATACCTAGATTCTCCATGAGAAGACAACATCGTGGCTCTACAGACTACGAAAATGAGATGTGAGACGAAACACAGAGTTACACACTAGTAGAGAAGCTCTGTACACATTTTACACTGTGGATAGGTTTACGAAGGTATGTGGAAAGACATAGGAGTCGGTTGCAGTACAGACAGACGAGAGATGCAGCGTAACGTTTCGTTACATTACATTAGATTGAAACAGTGAGAGAGAGAGAGAGAGAGAGCGAGTGAGAGAGCGAGCTATCTGTACATCCACACACTTAAGAGGAAGAGTAGAGGAGCGAAGTAGTCTAGAGACAGGACAGCCAGGGCGAACCCATAAAGAATACATAGATCTCTATAAAGTAGGCATAGAATAGTTGGCTGTAAGTTGTGAAGAAGATTGGGGGACGAAAGGAAACCAATGCAATGCAATGGCAAGGCAAAACTTAGCTGGTTCGGGATGCGGCGGCTCGTACATTACATTACATTACGAACTGAGTGACTTGACTCGACTACAAGTACACTCACTCACTGTACACCGTGTAGTAGACGTAATATACGAATCGGCAATGGAAAAAGCATGCTGCTATGTAATACATACAACAGCAGTGAAACGAACTATCGTTGAATGCAATGGTTTAGGGTTAGGTGGGATGGCCAAGGCAGCCTCTCTCGTGTGGGCCTGATCTAAAGTGGTTATTTGCAGCCACTATCAACCCTTAACATTATACAGTCTTGGGGAATTGACAAAGCTCTTACTACTACTACTACTACCACCACTACTACTACTACCACTACTACCAGGCGACTACTACTTGCTCTTGTCTACTTCTGTCTCTACTGTCTTGCACTCATCTGATTTGCCTGCTCTGCCCAATACTTCACATCACTTCACATCGCATCACTATTATTCACAACAAGTCAATTCATCTTTTCATACGAATCAAACGAAAACCAACCATCACCACCACCACTACCACCACCGTATAACTTCAAGCTTGATTTTTCTGCTCGCCCCGTCGAGGTGACACTCACTCGTTCACTGTGAGAAACACCAACACATTAGAGACCTTGTTTATTCTCTCTCTGTTCATCCGTATGCGAGTACATCGCCACCAACTGCACCCAGCAGTATTAAAGGCACACAAATTACTTGTATAATAATTACAAGTATTGTACAAGCTCATATTATATATCTGACCGTTTCAAGGATTCTTTATGAGAAAGTGTAATTAAATAGAATCATTAAATACGAACTGAATTGTAATAGTAGACTACTACCAAGAACCAGTGAGATTGTTGGGAACCGCGTGCTCAGAAATTCTCTCGTTGTTACTCGTATTGACTGACTGACTGGCTCTGTTGCAGTAGGAAGTCAACAGTGAGTTGAACAATTCTTAGAACGACACTGGAGAATTGTTAAATGCAACAATTGTATTACAAAACGAGGCCATTTATAAGACGATTTAGTTATTTATCCGCGTACTACGGAAATTTTTCCATTGTATTATTCATGTACTGAAATACGTGCAAAGCAGAACAGAAAAGAAGTGTAGACAACGACAAGAAAAGAAACGGCGAAGAAAAATTGAAGTTGCCAACCGGCTCTACAAGAACAGGTACGATTTAATTTCTGTTCGGTTTCATTGTGGTAATTTTAACGATTGCATGTGCAGACACTGTCATGTGTTCGTAGTGAACAGTATACATAGTACATCGTAGTAAATTGTAGGGTTCCTTTATTGTTGTAAGCAATTCTCAGAATTAGATGAAGGAAGTATATTAGGGTGCATACTGCATATGGTAGGAGAGTGTTGTTTAGTGCCTGTGTGTGTGTGTGTGGTTAAAATATTAGTATGTGGATGAAAGGTCTTGTTCCTTTCATATGTGGTTGGTTGCTGCAGCGGCACGTTGAAGGAAGAAGCTACTGTGTAACATATAAAAGATGTTAGGAGAAGATGAGATATAATCTCAACTGACTAGAATTGACTTGAATGACTGAAGGGATCTGATCTAAAGGCGATGCAATCTCATGTTTGAATTTCGCCGAAGTTGAGCTTCAGCTCAAGATGTTTAGACAGAACGGGGAGCTGAGATCTTTGCTCCGCTTACCGAAACCTCTAACTTATGGAAGAGAGAAAGTTATTGCAGCAGATAATTCTTGCTGAGTATTTTTATGAGCACATGATATTTAGGATGTGGATACTCGGATACACACAAGACAAGACTACAAATAGAAGATTCCTCTTGTATCAGTACATTGAATGTTTCCCTTACAATTTTCCCTTTAATCAACTAAAAGTTAGCAACGCTTAGTTAAGGAAAGCATCATCTTCATCATGTATTTCTTCATTTAAGTGTGTGTGTGTGTATTGGTGTTTGGTGTGCTAGTGGCATTTGCAATCGGATGTCGTGGGAGTACCACTAAAGGTGACTTGAAGGAGTTATGTGCTGACGTGTAGTGTATATAGATGCATAGATATTTTTAGACGTTGCCTTTACTTACAATATATATATACATAGTGGGTACAGTGGGGATGCCATATATTAATTTTCAAATGAGCTTTTGAGCACCAATAGGGCTCCGAGCAGAGTTTCCAGCCGAGAGTCAGAGTCGGGACAAGTCTGTCATAAATTTGCGATTTACGTTCATCAGATCAGATCATAACCGTAGGAACGAAAGCAATTTTCCCTCACAGGATCCTCTCCTAGAGCGTAGAATAACCGAGTTCAGTTCAAACTGGCAAAGCTCAATAGAATACAGGGCAAAAGGCACAATGAACAGTTTTGGTTTATGTGGTGTGGTAACTGTGAGAGTATGACACGAGCAAAGGACCTTCTTTCTAAGCCCATACATTATAAATGGCAAATATAATATATTATATTTTAAAGATGCTGCTGTCCTCGTCTGGCCTGTCTTGTCTTGTGTCTCGTTGCTGTTATGTTGTATCGCAGCCTCAGAGCAAGTTTCTTTGGTTTAAATACATACACATGGGTGCCTACATGCAGATAAATTCACTGCGTAGATATACGTATGTATTTTTATAATACGAAGGAAGTTTGAGCAAAAGAGTCGAATAGCAATCCTTATGACAGGACAGAACAAGACAGAGTTGCTCTTAGGCTGATTATTATGAGTCGAGATGGTGAGTTGAGGCTCTCTTCCTTTTCTGATGATAATATGAACGAAAAGTGTAGTCAACTCGAGTTGAGTAGACTTGAGGTGACTCTGTGCATACTGCAGTAAGTATATGGCTTTGCATAGGCTCACAGAGCACAGCTAGTGTGTATTATTATTATTCTGCTGTATATAGTAGTTAGAAGAGGAGACGAATAATATGAAGATAACATATCGAAGGTAATAATTCTTAAGCAATTTATGAGTTTTCCCAGAATTTATGAGCCCATCAATTCTCCATATTATTTTCTCTCTTATTTTGTACTAGTAGTTGAATGAAGGCACATTAGCTCTAATGCACCAGCCATGGCGTAGCATAAGTAATGAAATAGAGGAGAAACTGAATCCTTGTTTCATCATTTGACTGATCGTGCAATTAATACGTTTGTTAATTTTGAACCTACAATATTTTTTTAAAGTTGTAGGTAGTAATAAAATAAACATACTTAATAGTTACAAACCGTACAATCTACACACAGTAATTCAAAATTAAAAAACTGAGTCTTTAATTAAGAAATACATGAATTTTACAAATTTAGATATATCGATCTTTATGATTTAGCTGGGAACTACATGTGTATTTTAGTATTTCACCTTTCCCGAGTCGGTATAGCGTAGCGCGGGTGGAATGTTTGTCTTACATTACCCACACTCGATTGTATTTTGGTAGTTGGTGCAAGAAAAGCAGGGATCTGACTCATTGCACAATAAATCTCTGACGATATTCAATAATCCAAAGCTAAAGTGTCAAACTTCTTTGGAAATGTGTCGTGCAGCACGTGGACTCTTTTAATTACACGTAATAACTTTTCGAGTAACCAGCTTTTGAAGGGAAACAAAACGGCTCTCCCCCAGTCCGCTCGTAAACTACCCGCTAGTGGCTTTGAGCCGATGCTTACCACCACCACTACAGTGCACATCACTGTTTTCTTTACAAACTTACTTCACAACACAACAATCTCCTTGCCTCCGAAGCATAAAGACTTCATAGCGACTTCGTAATGTCATGTATGCAGTTGTAAGCGTGTTGTTCTTAGTTTATGATGCTTAAACACTAGTACAGAAAATTGTAAAGTAGACAAATAGTTGTCAAAACTTAAGTGAACTATATGCCTTTCAGATGCAGTGGATTTTTGCACTTTAACATAATATTGCAACTAGGGAAAGGATGTATATATGCTGTGCCACACTTATTGAAAGAAAAGAGGACGTACGTACATATTAACATTGAGTAAATGCCACTAACACTTGAAGGAAACTTCCGGGCTTGACATTTATAGGCTCTTTACCTTATGCTCTTTGATATACCTTAGAAAAACATCACATAATTTTACAAGTCTTTAACTCAACCAACCAAACCAACTCAAAGTAGTATGTACTTTAGAATGAACCAGCAGTAAAATACCTTGGAGGAACACAAATGTAAAATAAATTCTTATTAAAGTGCCGACAGACTTTTTCAAAATTAAAATCGTTAATAATTATTTATGAATCTTAGGTTCCATTCCTAAAAATGTACATAAATACTATTTTAATTGTCCGGATTTTGTCATCTCTATTTTAACTATTCTGCTGTGTGTCTGTGTCCATCAGGATTTGCAATTCATTTTGTCATAGTGAACAGACTTAATATCAATATAATATACTCAAAGCAGTTTCATGATGACACAAACAAAATTGTATTACTTCCAGTGTGTACTTGATAGCATAAATGCTTTTATGTAGCAATCACCCCATAAATTAGTTTAACCTTTTCAATTACTGAACGCATGTTTGAGTGGTACATTTATTTATATGCGGTATAAATATATAAATAAATACGCATAAAAAGAAGGAAATGGAGAAGTGCGCACTCAAGCAAAACTGTCTACAATTGCAGAGTATATGATTATATTGAACTTGTTAGTACAATTTAAAAAAATGAAGGTTTTACAAAACAGAATTGAATGTGATAAAAAATGCAGAATGCACAAAGTGGTTCAATTGCCATTTTAGAATATCTTTCTTAAATGTGAGAATGCATTGAATCCCCCACGCAGGAATCCCTAAGCCTCCAATGGGAGCAATGTACTCTGCCGTTCATGGGGAAGTGTTTCGTGCTGGAAGTGCTGACCAATGAGGATATTTCGAAAAGATTGCTGGAATTAAGGGGAATTGAGCATAAAATGTTTATAAACACTTTCTGAACCTGCTTGTGGGATTGATTTAATTGGGTTTAGAAATTAAAACAAAGTCGGGTGCAAGTGGAAGTCTCAGAAATTTGGTTAAAAATATCATGACCAATGGCGGGGACAAGTCCCGCTGCGCGATTGGAGAACGGTTGGTCCACCTCGGGGGAGACAGCGGTCCTGGTTGGACTCTACTCTCCCTTTGAGCGATGTTGTACAATGTAACTTTTACCTTCATTCAGAACAACGTCCCAACCATATACCAAGTGTTCTGCATGGATTTAATGATTTCATTGACAATTATACTGTATAATTTAATATTTATTTAAAAATTATAATTAAATTGTGATATACATGAAAACATTTAAGTACCAGTATCTTGTCTATACTGATAATTAATTCAATTTGCTTCTATTCAATTGATCTATGCCATATTAATATGTTACAATCATGTATCGAACAAAGTTGTGACAGTTACCAGACTTCACTTGACAAATTAGTATTTGTGCCTCCACTATTATTTACCTGTACGATTGCAATTAATTTAATTATCGTTAAGTATTGTGTGTTGCAAGGATTCGAAAGGACAACAATTATTGTACGAAAGCAATGCGTAATATTTATGTGTCTAGTGGAGTATGTTAGGTGTGTATGTGTGTTAAGAATACATATTTATCAACAGGAAACTATTAAGCACAGTATAACACTTTTCATTGTTTCACTAACAGCTCACTTGACTAGATTTAAAGACTTACGGCTCACATCCATTTTTCTCGTCAGCAAAGTAGGTGCTGCCTCGGTAGCTATAACATTAAATTACTTTGCACATTTATCCACAAACTTCTCTGAGGTTAAATTCCATAACACAATAAACCAAGAGTAGCTAATATTTTATCCATACTCAAGTTTATCCAAATGTATTTCCATTGTGGACATGTTTTACTCACTACAACCATATCCAGACACCTAAAAGCATATAGATTTGTGTGGATAGTAATATCAGTGCTGTTGTCTATCTTGCACCCATTCAAAACAATAAATAGAAAATGGAAGCGACAGGGTAACACCGACGCGAACTAAAGTCTATGTACAGTGGGTAAGTAACTTATTGGCAAATCTCGTATCTCAACTGTTTAGACCTGGAGAATTACAATAGGATTGCATTTACTTTTGAGAGTTGACTTCCCCAAGCACACCGAGTTATGTAAGTATAACGTGTATAAAACTGAAAGAAAAGCTTAGCCTAAGTGTAGGGTAGGTTGTGTCTGGATCTTGCAAAAGTAGTAGCTAGTTGGTTTCCTAGTGAAGTAACAAGTGTAATAGCATCGCACATAAAATAATTTTTTACGGCCCCATAAAACTGATACTTTGCGTAAACGTTACAAGCTAAAGTGCATATTTACAACTACTACCCATTCCATTCTCTAACGCAACACACATACATATGAATGCATTTCATAGCCAGTTTGTGTGGTTCTGTTGCAAATACTCGTCATGTCTTGTCCCAATCGTTAAACCTCAAGGAATCCAAACGGAAAACGTCCCACACGAGAAATGTATAGATTCCCTCTCTGTCTCCGCTTTCTCGTCGTCTCTGCGTCTTTTTTGTTTACCGTCAGTGAACAGCCATGAAATCTCTAAATCGAGTCTCTGGGAATGACATGATGTGAAGTGACTTTACTTGACTTTGACAAGTCAGTATTTGTAACACTTTATTTTTCAATCCCGTCCTTTCTTATGCTTTTGTGCAGACACTATCTCTTCACGCTTACGACACTAAAACTCAACAAGTGTAAATAAGAAAATAAACGCACTTGCTACTAGGAAAACTAACAAGTGTAGTCATCCCTGTATGGATTTTTATAAATCACTCATATTCTTATCTATAGGTTACGTGTCCTCAGCTGGGCTATTAAGTGATAACTACTGGTATATCGGAAGCAAACTCTTTTTATTTGTCATGTCATATGATCCTTGCTCTCGAATGCCCATTACCTCAGAAGTTATAGTTTCTTGTAACCAGATACCAATGTATATACTAGCGGACACATTTATAGTGTTACCGAGAACACGGTGCGCTTTACTGCATTTTTCGCATAGCGAATAATGATGACTGTTGCCGACGAAAAATGGCATTCCAACAAACACATGTACACTCAGTTAATATTCAAATATTCGTTATCACAATTTAGGTCAACCCGGAGAAAATTACATAATTACAGACAGACGGGAAAATAATACTATCTAAATTACTGCATTTGTTTGAAGTGATTAAGCAAAGCTAATTAAAAGTCGTGTGTGACGAAGGAGCTAGCTGTTTACATTGAAATAAATATTGTGACTAATATTGATTCGGATTTACGAGCTACTTAGCACACTTGTGTTATGTAGTCCATATAACAACTAACGACGCAACAATTAAATTAATACACGCAAGTCATCCCACATTAATTTAAAAGTACTTTATGCACGAATGGGTACACTTGTTGTGTGGAGGATGGATGGAGTCTACTTGGGTTACAAATATTTCTGTCTTCACATCAATTCTATTACAGATATGCCAAAAGTTAATGTTCGAAATGGACTCTTAATCGTTACATTTAATGTAAGGTGAAGGTTACAAACGCTATCATGTACATACACACACATTCTGTACTACCACAATTTCGTGGTATGTAAGTATACATACATTTGTTGTAATGAGATATTGTTTGTTTGTACATTATAAAGTGATATGATAGTATCAGCATAATTCCTGAGCAAGCTAAGTAGACACTATAAAATAAATGAGAGACTGAGACATTATTCTTTATAGGACATTTGCAGGTTCAGCTAATACTCTTATAGCCAGTCTGTACACATTCACAAATATATTTACTATCGAGTTCGTAAGTATAATAGTAAATATATGTAAGTAGACTACTATTACGCATCCTATTAGATTCGCAGTTTCTCTAGCACGGTAGTGAATTGTGGGAAGGTGGTGGGTATGACGAAAAGTTAGGTAGGGCAGAAATTCTTATTCGTTAGGTTAGGGTTATTCGTATATGGTTGATGCTGCGCTCGAGAAAACTTCCAGAAAACTTTATGGTTGTCCTGTCGCCTTTTTACAGTTAAGCTATCATCATCAAACTTTACGAGGCTGAAGAACCACTTAGAAATGACTTAATCTGCATCTAACAATAAACCTTAGTCAAGCAACACAAACCACATCATATCAAACTAGTCGAATTTATAGCGCATCTCCCTCAAAGAATAACAAGGTGCTAGTGCGCTCTGAGCTAAACAATAAGTAACCTCTACTAAACAATAGCCCGCTCTCTCACCTATACGCATACCGGCCACTTGCATATTCACACGTAGGCCATCCAATGAAACTTCTAAGGAGAACAGTGCACCACTCTAGGCATGGAAAATAAGGGTGTGGAAATAATAACTTAATTATCACATACTCTTTCTCTATGAACCACTGCACTCTAAGAATGCAAATTCTACCCTTTAGATTAAAAGAAAATTATTAATAATTTTACTACTTCACCAGCTAATTTTTTTACTAATCAGTGCGCACATACACATTGCAAATTTGCATATCAATGGATTTTTTCACGTTTCATCAAGAAAATATATATATTTAATTACGTATAACCTACAGCATTTTGCATACTCACAATGCAGGTTACCCCAAGATTTAATAGAATGGTCCAGCCAATTAATCAAGTTGAAAATTCATTCCTTCAAGGCTATAGAGCATTCAATTCTCTGTAGCATAACTGTACATTGACACTGGAGAACCAAAAAATCAGAAAACGTCTAAATAAATAAATAATGCACTGTGAATGCTCACACAGATTTCGATACATTTACTAGTAAACAGACATTTAGAAACCAGATATAACCACTAAACGGATTTGTGAATGAAAGTGCATTTACTACTACATACAACTATACGGATTGTGGTTATAAAGCATCTTAATGTTCTTTCACATCAATCATGCATTCAGTTTATAGACTATATCCGACAACTGAAAGTAACCATTACGATTATTATTATTACTATAATTGTTTCTGCCATTGACTGAGTCGACTTCAGTAAAAGAGTTTAATGTGATACTAGTAGGTGTAGGACTAGGTGGTAAAATAGTAGTTTGTAGGGACGGTTATTATGAGCGTGGCTCGACAGACAGATTGGCAAACTAAACTCATGAAATGAAGATATTATAGCTACTAATACAGTCATTGCCCTTGCACTTGCCTTTTACTACCACTAGCAACTTGTAATGCACTGTAGTAACTGCCCTGACTGAGTTAATGTTGTAGTAATGCCGCGGGACCATAATACTACACGGTATTAGTAGAGCAGTGCACTTAAATAGCAAGTCAGTCGCAAAGATCTACCGAATGCACTACTACTTACAACTAACTATGCATTAGGAAGGTGGCGGATTGGCCAATATAATAGGCTATTAGCAGTGCATACTTTGAATAGTGTCTATATAGACGGCTACACACGGGATCATGGATGGCAGTAGTGCAAAACAACTCGATTCTTCTTGTAAACCTGTAGAGTTTATTCATAGTTATGGTTTGTGTAGTGAGTAGTTTACCAAGTTAAGCAGGCATTATTATATGTGTGTCGGACGGATGAAAGTAGTGCCACTCTGCTGCTACTACAATGCGAAAGGAAGTGAAGTAAACTCAGGCAAGTGTGGATTAAGGTTAGGTCAGGGTTGGGTTATTCTTCCAGCAAATGGGGTTATTTTGGGGAAATTAATGAGAGCCAGTTGACATAAACGTTTGTATAAAACGACCGGCTGGGTGATTCGGAGCAAGAGAAAACGACGACGGACTCCCTTCAACTTCAACAGCAAAGCACAAGCCTATCTGTCGACTTCTTGTATAGAGTCTCCGCTCCATCCTTTGCAATGGTGCAATCCAAAGCAAGTCTCTCTCTCTCTCTCTTTTTACTACCACTGCTACTGGTAGTGCTACCTACTCGTTGACTTGACTGTACGTACTTTACTACTGCACTCACTCCAGTCGTCTTCTAAATGGTCCATTTTATACGCTATATTCTTCCCTCAACGATACCAATCTGTTCCTTCTTACACTTTACTTTACTACGAACATTCACATACTTTAGTTTAGTCGTTCTCTCTTCGTTTGGCCAACTTTTCAACAGTTTCACTTCACATCAACCATCCCCATGCAATTCAACTCAAGTAAGTAACTAAAAGGCAGGAAAAGCCACAGTTAGTACTTACGGAGCAAACTTAGAAACTGTTGCTTCTTTTATTATTGAAGCTTTTCATTTGATTTTATTCTTATCCGTACTCTATATTTACCCTGAAATCAGCTTACCACTTTTTCCACCTCTAATAAAAATACCTTGCTGCTTTATCAGGGTGAAAGTCAGATAAAGTCATCTTGTAAGAAATTGCCAAGCGAGATTGTATGGAATCGAAATCATTTCCATACCAAGTACTTTGAGAAACAATCAAATTAAATAAATTAATAATTTTTAATGTGTAAAGTAGGTTTCGGAACGTCTCGATGTTACGCAAAATCTAACACGATACAATTTAATTCATTGTAAAGCTTAATATTAACTTAACTACATATATACATAAGCTGTAATTTTTATATCAGCCATTTATTTTTTTGTAACTAGATTTTATTGTTAAGGTCAGTTCTCACGCTAATGGACAAAACACGTGTACAAAGCAATGCGATTTATCTATTACACAGAAGGTAACTTGTTTCGCAGTTTTTCTAATGGAGACGATAAAGTCATTAGCTGGCAATCATTCACTTATTCGCACTATTTATTGAAGATAGTCTTCCAAGCTGTAATTCCGCACGTCGGCAAAATTGCATACCTATCTGGTAAAAGTTTGAAATTGTACAGGACATTTACTATGTAATGACAATTTTTCAAACAATTAATGTGAGCACGCCTGTATACATTAGTACACACATTTTTAGCAGAACAAAGTACACATAGGGAATGACTCAGGACTCAGGATACAGTAGCTCTGTACATATACCATTAGACCATTAAGTATGCGTAAGTATCTCGGCATATCTTTTGTAGTATTGGTGCACCAGTATTCATGTGAAACTCGGGTGGTTTTCTATTTGTCGCTTGGCTGATTTCTAACCGACTGAACTGAATGATATGAGATGCAATTTCGCATCGAATTTCCATTCAGAGAGGGAAGACAAAAAATGGAATTTAAAGTTGAATTTCGTATTGTTTATCTTGAGTCGTTAGGAAAGTATGCATGCTACTGTATTACAATGATGTCGTTCGACTGTAATGTGTACACATATATCGGTCTGCCGCTATCTCAAACGCTCTTAATCGATAGAGATAGGTGAGGAATGAAGTTTACTACTTTTATACTTCTTTGCATTGCGTTCTAGTACGTGCATCCAATTTTCTAAGGGTAAGCCTACTTATTCGTACATTACGATCTTGTACGGATATCTACATCAGTAGTACTCTACATCTCTCCTCTGTTCTTATCTCGTATCATGTGTATATTTAGTTCAAAACAGAAAAAGTCTCCCCTCCAACTTATTTGGAGTTAAAGAGGTATAGTGCTCCTCAGTATCATCGTTATATGTCGATATGTACGGTACAAAATGGCAAAATACCAGCGACTCCTCACTCCGGTCCTCAAAACTGGAAATAATCATATCAAATCACATTTGAGCCGACACAGTCGGATCCTCGTATTTTTTTCGTAATGCGCTGGTGGCATCAACTGTACATGCTTCCATGCAGTGTGTACGTACTACAGTTCTTTTGAGTGAGGCATGGATTTAAGATTCTGTGAAATAGGTTTTAAAAATGGGTTTCAAATTTGAGTTACATTATAATGTATTGCAATATATCACTTCAGGGTTCTTAAGCGGGAAGCGAAGCATATCTCTCAATAGTTGGCATGTTCCATTCAGATGCCGTACTAGCGTCTGTATGTACGCGTGTGTGAAACAAGACAAAAAAGTCGCATACATAACACGGCATTATAGTGGTGGTGGAAATATAACGAGCTTCAGTTTGTCATGTCTGGTGGGCTACTGTCTGTGTGCCCTGCCGTTCTCATCTCTTCTTCTCCCGCTGTAGTCACTTTGACTGTACAATACGGCACAGACAGTCACACATACACTCTCATACCTTTCCGAGCTTTCACAGTGTGCAACTACCTCATACCCACCTACATACCTAAGATTCCCATAGTAATATGCAATGCAGTAGTAAATGTTCATCCATTCGTCGTCTCCACTACTGCTAAAGGTTTTTCCACACACTATCTGCAGAAGCACACAAAGTCGCTCTTAGAAGTATGGATGATTCTCTCTCTCTCTCTCTCTCTCTAGTTTCTACTAGTTTGTCTGTTAGTTCTGCTCTGTAGTGGAATGGAGAATTCATTCTATATACATACATGCAAGATACACACACTGCTCGCTCATATCCTACTAGGACTCGATTACAGTAAAGTAAATGCTACAGAAGAGGAATCGATGAATGTCTCGCTTGAGGAAATCCCTCAATTGAGAGTAGGCTCTTCTCCAATAAATTATACGGATGGGCTTATATCAAACCCTGGGAAAGAAATATGGTGACACACAGTCCGGGAAGCCGTAGCTCCATCCAACTCACAACTACAACGAAACGAAACGAAACCAGCTCAGGAAAACTCCCGGGCACGGCCAAGCAACGGGCAAACTAAAGTAACGGAGAAAGCAGCAGCAGCCACACACATAATACAGAAACTATTTATATATAGGTTCGCATTATATTGCTGTCCTGTCCTGTCCTGGACTGTTCTCTTTTCTTCTTCCACCTATTTCTGTTCTTTGAAGACATGCCTACCACTACTACTTACTATAGTACTACCGCTCTACTCTAACGTACTACATAGGACATACATAATTGTATGCCTAAGATAGTAGTAGCTCATACTTTGTAATAAGGTTTCTCTTCTACCTATAGGTCCTCCTCTTTGCTTTAGTGGAAAAGGGTACTTTCTGTACTGAATAGCTTAGTGTGTAATTCCCTGTAGTTTTCTGTATGCAGTAGTTTCACTCGAAGAATGAGAACCGAGCCGAACCAACCAACTGACAGCATAAGAGAAACTGTCCGGATGCACTGCCATCGCCTTCTTGTCACTGAGTTTCGCTCTCCTTTTGTTGCGAGTTGTGAAAAACGGCGGAACGGCTCGGCGGGCGGCTGCCTCCCTTTACTTTAGCGGAACGACTTTGCCTCTGCTATGTGCTTTTCCTTCAATTTCATTTATGCCATTCCTCTAAGTCTCTGTCTTGTCTACTTTTGAGTTTTCTTCCAAAGCCAGCATATTTTTTGCACACCACTTCCAGCACACACAGTTCGAGTGTGAGATATACAGAGTTTCTGGGCACTGCACTACACAAAACACGCTATATCACATTCATAATGTGCAATTTGTTATGTACATATGTACTATTTGTGGACAAGGAGATGCTATAGTTTATTATTACACCGTAGACTCTGTGCATCTTGGGGCAAACAAGAAATAAATACTTATAGTGGCATGGCGTGTTAAGACTTGAATTCGCTTTCGTTTCGTTCGTTGGGCATTGGGTTTGACTAACCGTGATCTATCTATTTCTTCTTGTCTATCCGTCTGTCTGTTAGGATATTTATTAACCTCACATTTTTTCCAATGAATACCCATTGCATTTGCAAAAAATGCCACACAAACTACAGACGTTGCCATACAAATGCTACTGTAGGCCAAACAGAATGCTTGTACTTAGCCAGTTGAAACTTAAAGGAAAGCTTTTCCCAAAAATAACTGATTTGAAAGTTTTTTAATAGCATTTTTAAATTAAAGTCGGATTTTCTGAGAGCATAACTCCTCGGAAAATCCGTTTGATGTAGAAAAGAAATGGAGGATCCGGCGAAGTGTACTTCAAGTACATGGAAAGGAGATATTATATACAATAGTCCTCTAATACTACTAGCCAACCGTATGGGTATATAAGGCGTTATCCGTATCACCAGTACCCAGTACTACTACGATGATGATCATGGGAAAGGAGAGGAAGCAGGCAGCAAAAGCTTTGTGGGTTCTATATATATATGTAGTACAGAGATGGGCTCCGGTCACACCCTCTTCGGGGCCTTCCATGCTGGAAAACCTTATTTATTTAAGCCCAGACTTGCTCCGTAGACGAGAGAGGAGAAAGAATCATGCATGACCAGTGTTCGTTGGAGGGGCCCGCAGCTGTATCCCATCCTGGTACTATTTCAGGCCAAGCAGCTGCATGCTGCCTACCTCTGATGCAGAGTGAGGCGGTTCGTCTCTATCGTTGTTCATTCATACTTATAGGAAAGTAAGAAAAACGAGGGAAGGTTAGACAGGCATACTGTGGAGAAAGTACGTAGAGAGAGCGAGAGAGAGGTAGAGAGTAAAAGTAAAGGAAGAAGGGAAGGCGTAGGGAAGACTCCTAAATCTCCGAGTTGAGACAAATTCTTTTATCTGCCTTACTTTCCCCAACAAAGATAGATTAGCTAGAAGGCTGAAGAATAGCCCATTTTTGCAATTTTCGGTGTCTCCCATGCCCTCGTAACTCTTACTGAATTATGGCTTTTCTGAATCTCCACGGACTTAAGAAGACGCGAAATTCAAGCCGCTCCTGCTCCTTCTCAAGACTTTTTTCTCCTCTCTTTCTCTCCCACACACACACACACACACACACACACACACACACAGTGTAGATACATACACACAACGGAACAAGACGCGTCCAAACCCAGCCAGAAGTGTACATACATACACATACGCTCAAGTAAAGGAAATCTTATATACATACATATAAGTAAAGTAAAGACTCAAAAAATTGCTTCTTCTTCTTCCAACATCCACAAGACGAAGAAAGAAAGCCAGAACAGACCTTGCCTTGTGAAGGAACTGAACTGAAAGAACCATCCAACATCCAACCCGCCGCTTCAAGAGCATTCATCTTATTTGTTCGTATATAAAGTATAGCCTGGCTGCTTTTACATTACATTACACAGGCAGGCAGAGAGGCAACGACACATACGCGCCAGGCTTACTTCAGTCGACTTATAAATATACACGAACAAGTACTATAATAATTCTACAGGATATATGGACTATAACTTATCTGTGAAATATACGCCAACATTGTATATGTATGGCGTAAAGTAATCTATATACTACGTAGAAATTTATAGTACTTGCTTATAGTCTTTTGTTGGGATGCCATTTCTCTGTGTTGCGAGGCAAGGCTAGACAGCGTTTTTTCCTCTCTAGCTCTGCCTGCAAAATACTGGCACTAGCAATGTTTGTGTTGTTACTCTTTCACTGATATTATTATCATACTGATCGTTCCTATCATTATTATTGGACTACGAAGGAGAGACTATACGGAAAAGACTAGAGGAATACGAAAAAGAAATGAGAACAGGAAATGTCTTGGCCATTTGTCATCAACACTTACCTCCGTGCAGTACATAATATTACACAGACAAGGCAACACACTAACGTATAAGTTACACATTACATCAACATGACATCAAAATATGAGAGCTTCCTTTGATTCTCTTTTATTTCTCTGCGTAATAACAAATATAATGCTTAGTTGCAGACACATGGAGACGTACATAGCACACCTACCTCCAACACGTCCTTTTCGCTCTCTCGCTCTTTACACTACTATGTAGCAGTTCCCTTCACTCGCCACTGTGCACTCTGAAGGTGGAGTGGAATGAGTGTAAGCAGAAATAAAATGATAGTGTGTTATGCTTTTACAATATTTTTCCATTAGGCAGCCCTGGCCAAAAGTGTGTGTCGCATTGTATTTTTTTTCTCCAGGAGATTTACGGATTTATGTCCTCTCTCTCTCTTTTTGTTTTCTTTATTTTTTTAACTGTTACTTTACGTACATTGTACCTACATGCATTACGACTGAGAGGCTTCTTTACTTTAGTGTCGGTGTTACATTGTGTATGTATGTGGTGTGGTGGTACTTTGGATTCTTTGAATTTCGACTTGGAGAAATTGCTTTATCTTATCTTGTTTGAGTGCACTCAAATTCTCTTCGAGAAAGAAAAGAAAGTTGGTGATGAATGGAAAAAATGTGTTAGGCGGCTGGTCGTATGGATTTTTAACAATTACTCATGTGCAAATGACGCTTCTTGTTTTAAATTCACATTTGAGCACATATTTTACAGCGGGATTAATCCTAATAAACATTTCCCGGTGCACTAGAAGTAATCATTCTAATTTTACTTCCCAGGTTGACCTCTGTCCACCAGGGAAAATCTCCTTCACTTTCTAAACTTTATTCGGACATTTCTAGTTTACAATAAATAATTTAATTATCGCAAAGTATCAGTATTTTGTAAAATAGAAAAAGTTGGGTGGTTATGGAATATATGTACTGTAAAGATACCTAAAGGAATTTCTAAGGGGACAGATGTGGCTCTGTCTGTTCTGCATCTGCTTTAACATTATATATCTACAATTATTATGAAGTTTAGATGCGCTTATTCTCTTTTGAAGGCTGTACGAATTCTATTCTTGTCAGAATACAAATATAATTTAAGAGCTGCAGAGACAGTCACTTGACTGGGTCTTAGACTGGGACTAGAATAGGACAGTGACAGAGATGATGATGATGGATTTAGCAATTGGTTGCAGAGTGCTCTGGGAAAACGTGCTTAGTAAGCTCAACTCAGTGCTTATAAGTGAACAAAGTAAGCAGTAATTCTTCCTACACAAATTCAAATAGTTGGGAGCGGAAGAAATTTATTAGAGAGTCGAAATGGCAATGCAATGGAAAGGCAGCCGTAATCATGCAAGATGAAGAATGGCAATAAGTCATTCGCTAGACTATTTTTCATAGGATCTAGCTTACTTGGACGTGGAGCACGAATAAGCATACCGTCAGCTTCTTCTCCTCAAATGTAGCACAGACTTTCTTGTGTGTGTAAGAAAGATTTAAGATATTTACTCGAAGAAATTCTAGTTTTGATGTAAGATCCGCATGCATAAACAGTAACACTTATGTGTTGGGCTTACCGTATTCTTTCTATAACCATTCCATCGACCAGTGCAACTTTACAGTACAGTGAAAGCTAAATATATATAAATTTTGTATTTCAAATTATTAATTTATTGTATAATACACTATGCACATTAATAATGTGCAGTATTAGTGTGTACTGCTAATAAGTTGTTTAATTAACTTAAAAACCACAATTTATTTTACATTAGTGCCGTTTAATAAAATTTGAAAAGATTTTGTTAATATTTAAATATAACATAGGTGTAAATTCGCATAGTTTTGGGCGATTGTATTCGTAACTACAAAATTCTGTACTCTCTGTCTCTCTCTTGCTCCTCATTGATTGAGCCAAAGTCAGCAGTAAGTTCGTATGATGGATGTGTGTATGTGTTAGTTTAGTTTATCCGGCAAATGGCAACGTCAGTGACATGCAAAAGCGGCATGGAATGAATGGCCAGAGTCTTTGTCTGAGGCTGTTCATAGCATTCAGTGCGATGAAATATGATAGCAAAAAGCTGAATAGAATTTAAGGTACAGGGTCTGAATGGAAATACTGCAGATAGAATTGTAGACTGGAAGTTGCAATATGCACCTACCTATGAATATTAGCCTGTAAAGTAATAGTATTGATATCATTTGCTAAATTTCAGAGCGTGTGGAGTAGTGGTGCCCGGTATGGCACAATGGAAGCAGTGTGCCACGCAATGTGATGATGTAGTGAATGGACTGAGAGTCGACGTAGGAGTTGTAGAGCACAGCAGAGAAGAAAATCGCCTAATAACGTGTGCCTCTTTGAATGATTTATTAGCAAAAGACTAATGAGCATTTCTCTCTCGCTCCATCTCTAGCGCAAGATTCATTGATTTCTCATTAAAGGGCTGTCGCTCTTTGGCTTGGCCCTTGCGAATTTCCATTAAGAGAGTCTTCCATTGGGAGCCCAGAGAGACAATTTATCTTGAGTACATTTCGCAACTATTTCATGTCATTATGAAAATTGCTTGTTAGTACAAATTTCAAAATTCGACTTTTCTCCCAGGGGCTAGTCTCTCTTCGTCCTCCACCGAGGAATCGCAGCTCAGATTCAAAAGTGTAGCACTGGATGCATATACAAACACTGCTGAATGTATCCGCATTCAAATCCATCTGACGTAATGAGAAAATAAGTAACTCAATCGAGAAGAGTAGAGTGGAGGAGCCAAAGGAATTCCTCTGCAGTACTATGTGACATTTTCAGAAGGGCTGTACTGGCGGTATCATTTAAGTATACACTCACAGTAAACTACACATGAATGCCTATATAGGAAACTAATTAATTTGTCTTATTCTTTAGTGATTCCGCCTGTTGTTCTTTTGTTTGTATTTTCCATTGATGTTTACTCAAGTGTTCCCCTACTAGCCCACAACTCTCTCATAGCTTATCTCAATGAGCTCACAAT
>JABASC010001981.1:0-19859 GCA_019776185.1 Plutomurus gul | reverse complement strand
GATTTGAAAATTCTCTGGAGGGGGAGTGATTTGAAAATTCTCTGGAGGGGGAGTGATTTTTCTACCCTTATAACGTTCATTTACTTAGCTCCGCTCATTCTCCAACTTACCCGTGCTTCCCATATCATTTAATTGCTACGCAGCGAACAACTATACATTTGTATTCATATCTAATGATGTTTGTAGTAGAAAATTTTGCGAAGCAGTGTATTTTCACATGCATTACCTGTGTGAGCCAGGAAACTGCAAGTCGAGAAGAAGGCATGTTGTGAGTAAGATCTTTAACTCCCTCCTTGCTCACTTTACTACCTGTCTTCCATTGAGCTTAATAATATATTATTTACACACTAAAATGCAAGAGAAAATGCATTCTGTAGTAGCCCCAGTCCAGTTTCACAAGATACAATAGAAGAAGCACATGACAAGAATGCAAGTATTACAATAAAACTACTGAAGCACAATGCCTACAACAAAGTAGAACAATAATAGCAACACCCAAAGCTGCGTAACCTGATTTGACCCAGCTGTGTCAGCTCATCCTTACTATAACACTGTATAATAGATACTATAAAGGAGAGTGTAGGTGGTAGTGTTGGTAATGCATTGTAAAATGTAGTTTGACTTTGCATAGCATTACACACAGCACTCATATTATTATTAAGGTGTTCTTCATTGCCTTCCTTTACAACTACAGTTTACCATGAATGACTCGACTCACAGTCACACTATGACCCATGCAGGTGCACCGTGCACCCAATTCTATTATCTATTTTCGTTTCACATTCACCTTCGTCTTTTATTTGGCCAAACAAAACAGCACTATGCACATACATACAGTGATACAACAATCGAAGAAATCGTTCTACCTGCAAGTGTATAGAAAAGGTAGTGGAGTCTAAACGAAGAACTCGTTCAAAGATCCGACGGTCACGACAGTCACATTGTCGCCAGAATACAGAAATCTCTTTATGAATGAACAAACTACAAATACAAACGACGAAATTGCTTTAGAATTCAAGCTCGGCTATCTGTATACGGTAACAATGTGATTAATACTAGTACTACTTTACCCATGCAAAGTATGTATGTACAAATTATTTAAAACAATCAGAAGTTTGTCGTACCTGTAAATAATTCCTATATAAATTAACAGAAAAAGGTATTTACATTGAACACTGTGAATGTGTTATAGTTATATCTACACAAAAATATTGTTCTGATTGATCTTGCTTTGATACATTTGAAGGACTTGAGTACAATCACGCCTAATTGGTAACAATAAATGATGCCATTCAATTTGAAACTAAAGGTGAAAAAGTGTGGAAACAGCGTGCACATACATGGGTAATAAGATCTTTTATTACTTACAAGGCCGTATGAACGTGAGACATGAAGAGAAATATTTTAATAGATAGTGACAGAGGGAACTATCGGTTAAATAAAGAGAAATAGTCGAGACGCACATTAAAGAACCCCCCAGATCTAGTGAGTCATATCATTGATTTCAATTGATTAGAATGCCGAGCCACAACAAACATTTGCTCTTGCCGTCATCCACGTCATGTCACGTCACGAGAGTACTGAAGTGTATTGTGCATTACAAATTACTATACATTGATAACAGTATAGGGATATAAACGGTTGGTCTGGGATGGACCAGAGAGATAGGAGCAGAAGAGAGAGTAGATATGCGTACACAGCGTATAAGTAAGTGGAATAGTGAAATGAACTAAAAGGAATACAGAAGACAAGACAAGAGTGTCGGGCCGGACAGAGTAGATTTCACTTAGGATCTGTGGAATGGAATTCCTGCTGGGCAAGCGCAACAGGTGTTTCTAGAGGTGTCTTTTCGGTAGAATGGACAAAAAGTTCGGACAAAAATGTCCTGTAAATGGTCTGCCCTTTATTGTCCAACGCTGAGTCTGATCCTTATCTCGGACCAGAGAAACTCAAGTGTTTCTCATCAGGGGTGTGAGAACAGAGCACGAAGCTCTCACTGAGACCTTCCCATCAGTCCAAATGGCCCGTCTCACTCCATTCCATCCATTCCATTCTCAATCCCACTAACTAAACCAAAAACCAACCCCAATGAATTCGTTTTCTGCTCTTATACAATACATATGTACATTCCTATCTGTCTTATAGCAACTCTGCGTATAAGGTCTGTCTTTGTGTACAGTGTAGGTATGCGGAGCAGCAATGTGGTAGTTGTAGTGGTGGTGGTGGTGGTGGGGAAGGAAGTTGTTGTTGTTACTAGTATAGTAACTAAGGAACCACCTTACCAGACTTGTGGACTCCAATTCCACACCACTTTACCACAGTGTAGGCACGCACCGTGTACGCAAACCATTATTTACACCACACAACAACTCTCAACTCGTCTCTCCGCTGATCCCTGAACTACTTAATGCACTCACACAGAGGAAAAATATCAATGAAGGCTGGAATTTTAGGAATCTCCCTCTTCAGATTTTCTTATTTTTGTAACTATGTATTCATGTAATATAAATATAACTACCTGTACAGTCCTTTCTAATCGCAATCATTTTGGATGATAAAATCAAAAACAACTAAATTGTAAATGTTAACGGATATGAAATATAAACGCTGTCCTCTTTCTATAAAATACCGGCAAATGTGATTCCATTAAGTATATTCTACTCCACTTTTAGAATTCCATTACATTTCGATTTTTCTGTTCAAATTGTCAAGTTTGAATCTCCCTAAGGCTTTAGGCTACCCTATTAGGCTTTGTTGGTCTGCACTCTTGCACTACGGCGTTGTTGCTTTCATTTCATTCATTCATTACATTTACATATATACACTTTTTCTATACTTACTATCTATGTATAAGCATAAAATAATGTATGTATCTTAAGATTATTATGATTGTACTAAATGAACCGTGACTGCAAATACATAGGATGTTCTGTCTGCATCGTGCCCACTTGAAAGTTTAATGGGAACCACTTGACCACTTTTGACGATTTCCCTTTTCGACTTCATTGTGTTGTGCTTGTGTAGGGAATGCGAATGGAATGAAGTCACTTGGCTTCACTTTGCTTTCCCTTAATATCTTACCTTCTGCTTAATGTGTAGTACCAGTTGTCTGATGCTATGGAGTAGATGAGCAGTGGATGCGGGATGGCGTGAGAAAAGTATTTCATTCTTAGTGTGCGCCTTCTTTGCGGCGCATTCAATGAATACTCGATGTTTTCCTTTCCTATTGGCTAATAACCTATGAGTGCAGAAAATTCAATGTTTATTATCATTTTAGAACTTAACACATTGTTGTAGTACTCACATCACATAAATTCACACAAGTTTCTCAAGCCTGTTTAGTCCAGCACTTCTTCAGGAACTAATGAAATTCATCTGTCAGTACAATCAAGTCCAGGTGGTGCGTAGCTTACAATTAGTTATAAAAATTAGTTCAGTTCACAGAAACGATGGTAAAAAGTCGCATTTTCAATGTTCAATGATGCAACACCCAATTTCAATACAACAGAATTCAGAGGAATCGTAATAAGAACAAACTTTTTTATACTTTTTTGAAGTTGGTACAATTTTTTATACAACACTATGCTACAAGGTATTCAACATGTAGAAACGCTTTCAGATTACTTGTACTTTATATCAGTTCTTGATGTTGAACTGAAAGTACAAAGACTGTCAGTGATTTTTTGCCACAAATACTTCTGCTATTATCAGACATAAGTATCTGTCTCGTATTGAATGAATGCAGAAATGGCTGGATTGAAAAAAGGGAGAGGACAAAGCGTTGGACGATTGAAAACAGAATTTGAAAAGGAATTTCATGATAATATCACAGATGGATGCAAAGATTTATTACAGCAAAGCCACCAGACAGCAGACGAGAGAGGACGAGACTTTGACTGGATTAGACGAGGACACTTGAATTAGAATTCTGTCATTTAAAGGCTGATTGAATGTAACATACCTAGTCAAGTGGTTCTACTAATAGAAATGTGATCATATCGCATGCTTTGTTGATACTGAATTTCTAAATAGGTATTTTACTTGCTAGTGAATAGATGCGTACGTGAATCTAATATACATAGCAGGTATTATGGAAGAAAGTGCTTTCATTTTTTCAAAGTCACCCGTTGCCCATAGTTTGTGTTGTGTAGCCATCTGGAATGTTCAAGTAGACATCCTTCTTTCAACGAAATATTAGTATCACAAGTGGCCAACCATTATTTACTAATTTGTCCTGCTAACGTTTTGTGTTCATCGAAGCATACAATAATTTAAAAAAACTTATCAATATATATCTATCTCAATCGTTTCTAAGAGCACCTTCAGTAATAGATAGCTAATATCTGTAGTAATTGTAAACGCACATAACTCAAAAAGGCACTTGAGAATAAGCGCTTTGCTGCTGGCAAAATAAATGTTAGGTGAAGAGTTAGTCAAGGTGTACTTGAAATGTGTTATTGTATTACTTATAGGTAAATGTATATGATAATCTGATGGTTACCATTGTGTGCACAGTCGTAATAGGTCAAATATTCATCCATCAATATTTTTATATGAATGACTGCATTCGTTTGTATGTTTAATTTATTTTTTCGTTTTCTCTGAAATATTACAAATGATACGGAGTATTTCATCTATGCTTATAATTGGATTAATTTATATTATACATAGCTAATAGTATGGGTAACGTCGAATACATATTCAAATATTTATTTATATATCTTTTATTTGTTGTAGTTATATATTTATGTACGTAATCCAGCGATTATAACAAGTTTAATTTATTTCTACAAATTAATGTGTCATACATAAGTAATGTGTGCTTTTGGCTGAGTCCACCTAAGAGGCACATGGAAACAGTCAACCATATTTTACTTTGAGACAAAGCCGCTCTATTGCATATGTATAGACTGTACTACTTTTCTGGTAGGAAAACGACTACTCGACTTCCGCTTGCAGATTCCGTCCAGCCAGAGAACAGCCTTTTCCTTCACCACCACACCAGCCATTGCAAAGAGGGAATAACTGTTTCGTAACATTTCATGTTTTTAGTCTGGCTGTCGACGCAAAGAAAAAGAGGTCTGTTCGTTTCGTTTCTCTAAATTCTATTCGTATAGCGTGCATACAGCCCGTATATAGTTCTCTGTACTTCTCTCCGTCTTTGTGCCAGTTCTTGGTAAAATGTAGTCAGTAAAATAAGTAATAGTAGTTAAGGTACAAGTACTGTAAAAGTATGAGGAGACGCTCGAAAGAGTTCGCATCAACCATATCTTCTGTAGTGTAGTGTATGGAGAGCAGTGCCAGAGAAAACTTTTAAAGGAAGCCACGGGGAACAGAACAGGAAACGAATGAGAAGAAAGCTCACTCGCTTACAATCGCGCATTGTGTCTCACTACAATGTGCTGCACAATATAAAATAACATACATTACGTGGCACAAGTAAGCAACATAGAGACCAACAGCCAGTCATCCGAGTGCAGCAACAGAATACTAGCACACACTGCACTAGTATGTATTCTAAAAGGAGACACCTCTTACTACGTTCCGTGTATATCGACTGCTCTCTCGTACTTATATATAGTATACTATTATTGCTACTGTTTTCCTTTAGTTCAGTTACAGTCCTTTAGCTATTTTGTTGCAGGGACTGTGTGTACTCTTTGCTTATGGTTAGTCTTTCAGTCCGCGCCACCTCTGCACACAATTGTGCTACAGTAAGGCATTGTAGGGCCGCAATCCCTACATATACATAATGGAAACAGCAGTTCTGTAGTAGTCAAAACAGAAAAGAAATAAAATGTGCTAGTGGCTGTTCGAAAAAGGAAGAAATAACTCTACGAGAACATAAAGAAGAGGAAAGCATGCTTTCTTTCAAACTGAAAAAATATAAAAACTCTCCTTGTGTTTGTGTTTTGGCTATAGAGCTGCTGGTTTTACTTGACTTTGACTCGCACAGATTTCTCCAGACGCATAGACGTGTACAATACACACAAACACATGCACACACAACGTAAATGGAGAATGAAGCACGGAGGCTGTCAAATTGATGCATACCATGATTGGCCACGAATTTGCGATGTGATTCTAATGGCTTCGTTTCTTCACTACTGAGCTGAATGTCACTTGCCATACGGAATTGGACTCTTATTTTTCTGACAATTGATCTGCACCGTATTTCTCTCTTCTATGTTTAATGTGTTCGTATGACTGCACTACCTAGGTAATACCTAGTAGGTATGTATGTGTGACTGGAGAATAGAGAACAGGGAAAGAAAAGAACTGTACTGTACTTGCAATGAGTGCCCTGAATTCCGTAAAGCTTTCATGGGTTATGCAAGGTAATCGGACAATTTAACTCCAGCAACAACCAAGTCGAGTATGAGTTGTCACGGGTTGCGTTGGTTTTAGTATTGAGTTGTCCCTGGGGTTGAATTGTCCGGGAATCGTTGTGCAATACGGCTTTTGAGTGCCCTGAATTCCGTAAAGCTTTCATGGGTTATGCAAGGTAATCGGACAATTTAACTCCAGCAACAACCAAGTCGAGTATGAGTTGTCACGGGTTGCATTGGTTTTAGTATTGAGTTGTCCCTGGGGTTGAATTGTCCGGAAATCGTTATGCAATACGGCTTTCTGTATATTTAAGTACATATAGTTTTGCTCATTAATTACGATCCTGAATCATTTTAAAAAAATGTACATTATATTGAAAAAGGAGTTTTTATTTTAGTATTTTTAACAAGCAATATACATAGTGTGAGTAGTAAGATACGATAAATAAAGCATTCTTTTTAAACTCTCATTAGAGAACATTACCAGAGGATTGCAGGCATTTCTCATCTCTCCGAGTGAGGAGTGTATTGATGGTTCAGTGAAATATAATTCGATTGTGTGCATCCACAAGCTCATAAAACCATCAGAGGAACACCGAAAGGAGGGGGAAGAGAGAGAGAGAGAGAAAGATCAGACTGGATGAGTTCAGCTGCAGTTAAGCGAAAGGACTTGTTTGCTGGATAGGAAAGTAAGGGGTAATAGAGAAGAGAGGAAAGAAAAGAGATGCTTTCATATTAAAAGCAAGGGTAGCAGCAGTCGGAGTGGAATCACTTTGTATGTTTTTCTTGTCGAGGAAAGCAAGTAGGCTCGAGGGGTGGATTACCAACAAAAAATCAACTGGAGTGAGATAACGAGCTTCAATAAGCTATTCTAAATGATATAAAAATTCCATAATCTCTCATTTGCCAGACTTGCCTACTTGACTACATCGACTTTCTTTATTCCTTTCTTGGGCGCACAAACAGAGTTAAACATTTTATTTAGTGGGACCCACTAGACATTTTTGATTAATCATTACAATTTTTGTAGTCATCATGTTTGTGAATACTAGCATAGAAAAGACTACGTGCTACCACTGAATACCAAGACTCTATACAGTCTGCTGTTTTTTTGCTCGTTGTTATTGTACCTATAGGTACTGCAACCGCTGGCCTATGGTGAATGTATGCTGCTGCCACATCCACCACAATTACTGCTTAATCCTTTCGATAAATGTCCTTATAATATGTTCTTAGGATACATAGGGAATGTAAGTGTAGGTTTTTGGTGTGTGATTATGGGAATAGCTGTACAAACATACACGCGGAGTACCAAACGGTTGTTCATTGCTTGCAATTGTGGAAATACACAACACATACATACGTAGCACCTGAATGTGCAAACATAACACCACACTTGGATATTTCGATTCTGTGTGGACAAAGTGGCTGAAAAGGCGAACACGGTATTATCGTATGGAAATCGGTGGGGCTGAACGCTTGTTTGATTAACTTAACATAGGGAGCAGAATTATTGAGATTTCATTGAGAAACATAATTTAAAATCCGCATTGCTTCATCCGCAGTGCAGAAAACTGAAAGTTTCACATGACAATCGCCAAAGTAAAAGAGGCTTGAAAGCGACATGACACATAACGAATTGAAGGTATTCTCCGTTGTCTGCATTTGACGTTTGTATGCATATTGTCCAGAGGACAATGGTTGTGAGCGATTCCAACTGGCTTTTGTGTATACTACCGATACTAACAATAGGTCCACTACCAGTACCCGGTAAAACATACTATACTAACTATTTGTACGTACAATTCAATATGTACTCACTCATTCACCATTACCACCAACTATACAATGTGTACTCAAGTTAGAAACTCAAGAAAATCCGTAAATCTACTCACTCACTCTTCCAACTCACTCAGTCAACTCTTCCATTGTAAACTATATACTTTGTACTTGTGCCTGTCTGTCATCGCCTAAGCAGCTCAGTCAGTTCACTTCACTCAAATCAATTTCACTCCGTTTCCCTTACTTCCATCTCACTTGATTTTCTGTTCTAAAAACTCCATAGAACAAATCTAAGGACTACGAACGAATTTTCCCGTAGATTACATTCCTTCACTCACAGTTACTAAAGTGCAAATTATTTATGTGTAATATTTATTAGGTTGAAATGCACTACTAATCTGCTTGAATCGTGGGATTTAAATAGTATGCAATTAATTTTAGCAGGTATTGCGCTATGTACATATATAAAAAATCTGTTCAGCCAGAGGTAAATTGCTATCTAACTACTTACTACAAAAGCTAGTGCATGGTGTAGGCCAGGGAGAATTGTAATAATAATTCTGCATGAATATGAACAAAAGAGGAAAGGCAATCCTTTTTGACAAGTAGAATTGTTGGTGTTCTGCGCTCTTTCTGTCTCTCTCTGACGACAGACGACACAGATGCAGTATGCAGTGTTTGTAAGTAATGGCTAGATAATGTACTTCTAAAAGAGGAGCAGAGAGTTGGTGGTAGTTGTGCCGACTGTGCAATGCTATGCAAAGTTGTTTATTTGTTAGGAGCTTTAGGAATCCACAGAAATATTTTATATTGCATTGTCGCTCATTGCATTGTAACTATTACTGTTAGCATTGTCGATTGTAGAGTATTGTGCTCGTCAACAACAAGAGGAAAATACACCTATATATGAAGTTAGTTTGTATTTTGAATGCGTATGTTTAGAGGCTGTCCGTACAGTACACAGAAAGAGAGGAATGGCTATGGGAAGAGATGTAGAGAAGAGTTGACTTGAGTGATAGAGTAGAGTCTGTGCTCATCCATCTTCCCTCGTTCACTCATTCACTCACTCTGTGCTCAGCCACTACACACTCTACAGACTTGACTGACTGTGTGCTACTACGTGCACCTACCTCCTACGACTCTCCTCTCTTCACTTGAAAAAGAAAACCAAGAAAAGTAGTGGAAGAGAAAAAAGTTTTTTTATCATTTCATTTCGATTCTCCCACTCTGATGCTTCTTGGCTTTTGAAAAAGGGAAAATAGGAATGAAAGAAAACCTCTTCTTCACTTCAACTCGAGTTTGAATTCCTTATTCTCTTCTCTATTCTGTTGTCTGATAGATGCTTCTTGGCTTGGCGTTATGTGTTATGTTATGTTATTCTATTCTCCTCGTCTATTCTATCGTAGCAGACTATTTTATTCTTCTCCTCCATTCTAGTCTATTTTACTATTCTGGTCTGGACGAGTTTCTAAAACTCCTTTCAACAGTCAACTCAACTCCAACAAATAATATAATCTCTTCTGTCTCCATTGTGTATGCGGTGTTATTGACATTTGTATTTCTGCCTTCCGCGTAAACCTTTCAGAATTGACTTTGAATTCAATTCAATTGCTCCACTCTTCTCTCTCTCTCTCTCTTCTCTCTACACCCTTGTGTGTGTACCTGCCGGACTGAATGAGCACAGGCAACCAAACCATAGGCAATGTTATGTAGTCAACCACCAGGCTAACTTGATTTCCCTGTGCTGTTGTTGACGGCCTTTCCAGTAACTGCTCCGCATTGATTATTACCAGCAGTTTGGACACTGACACACCAATTTCTGACGAATTTCTCTTCACCTGTACATATAAAACTTCTTCAGAAATAATCTTCATCTTCGGCCTTTCCAGTAACTGCTCCGCATTGATTATTACCAGCAGTTTGGACACTGACACACCAATTTCTGACGAATTTCTCTTCACCTGTACATATAAAACTTCTATCAGAAATAATCTTCACCTACTTTATTATTAATAATTGGAGTCAAAATAATTGAGGATTTGTAAAATCAAATAAATGAAATCAAAATGTGTAGTCTGTAAATTTTCGAGTATTTTCTTATGATTTTCGCGTGAATCAAACTAGTTTAAAGTTTCCAACACCAGTGTACCCACATTTGTATTGTAGGCACAAACCAATGTTATTGTTACGCTTTACAAGCAGAGAGCTCAATAATTCATGAACTTCCAGATGAATTATATATTTGTAGTAACAGTAAATGCAACTGTGCTTTTATGCCTATAATAATGTGTACAACAGGAGTGCGTGTATACGTAATTAGGCGAAACCTGTGTTCAGCAGGTACATACTGTGGGCGAATAGGATTGTAGTAGAGTGTTATAACTGTCAGTTGATAAGATAAATATGTAGACAGGAGTTACACATTATTGGAATAAGTTGGTGAAGGTAGGAATAACAGTTAACATAAATTACTTTCGGTTTAGTAGAGAGATTGCCTCGTATTGTTTGACAAATATTTGAAAGACAAACCTGAAAATAACACTTGTATGAATAACTCTCAGTCAGTGTATCATATTGTATTATGTGCTGGATTACAAACTGTCCTCCTCTTCACACCAAGCACAAATGAAGCACACCATGTGACGTAAATTCAGTTGGTACATTTATAGAACCCTTGGAAAATTAAGTTTACATGTCGGCAACCATGAAATGTGGCCACCTAAAGAGTTGTTCAAGCGCTCTACTGAATGGGGGTCACACAGGAGGTCACTTTTGTGTTTTCTTCGCTTCAAACATGACTGCAGTGGTCATGAATCTCTACATTCTCATTTCTCAACTTCATTAATGATTTCATGAACGAACAATTTAGTAAACGCATAACAAAGCGCTACACCCTAAAAGAACCTAAATTACTTGTTCCAATAGTTTAATCTTAAATAAATATGTAAATATGTAAATACAATAGAAATTAAACCATTAGCTACTAAAAAGATTATTGTGCAGAGAATCAGAAAACACACATTATTCACTTGAATTAGTTACTGTTTCAGTTTTAGCCGGTGCGAATCTCTTGAAAAGAAAGAATAGTGACAAATAAGCTTGACAAGGATTTGAAAAACGAAATGTTGCAATTAGAAAAATAGGCATGTACCAACTTAGTTTAGGCAACAGTGAAGGGACATGAGCAGAATCGAGACAAAGCAAACGTAGAACACAGCTGTCCGGCTTGTCTTCTTCAAAGGTTGACCGAGTGCAGCAGTAAGTCATATTCATAGTTGGTCCTCGTCGGCATTTATTTGCCGTGCCGCATAGCTCAGGTGTAATAAAGTCATCCGGTGTAATTGAAAGCTGCTTGTGCTCAACAATAAAAGAGAATAACTCAGAACAAATTGTTATGTTGTATCTTGTCTTTCTGAAGTATCCTGCGTACTTATTACTCTTCAATGTTCTGTTCTGTTCTTTCTCTGTGCATTATTATTGCTCATGTCGTAAAAGGGAGAGGAGAGGTCTCTTGCCCTAACTACTTATTAGAATTACAACTTATTTTCGACTACTTTATAAGCTACCTACCCTTTACATACTAACTAACAAGTACATACGTGCACCAACGTCCAAGGAGAAGTATCTTTTTGTAAAAGATGCAATATTAGTCCTGTGCATTTGCATTGTAGCACTGCCACCATACAAACAGCACAAACAATGCCCAAAGTAGTTGAGTAGCACAGACAGAAGACAATAAAGTGTATGATGTGTTGTACTGCAGCATTGCTACATGTTGTTCCTATTTGTAACCTATTTGTTATTATCTAAAGTACAATCACTATAAGATACTTTTATATTATATCCTTTGCACCTGCTCTCAGGCAGCTACGAACGTTAATATGACCGCCCTGACCTTTTGATACAGCTAATTATAATCTTTTACAAGAAAATGTCTTCATAACGAGACCATTCAGAATTCACAATGAAACATCCAATGCAACACACAATAATATTCTGTGCATGTATGACTGTGTGTGTGTGCGTGTATTGTAACGAATCTTTTGAGCCAATAAAACAAATTGCTCGCACAATCATTGTGTAAAGGAGGCGATAATTGTTTGCTCTTCGATACTTGAGTGCGATAAGCCAAGAAAGAGAAGAGAAAATGTTTAAACTTCAATGCAGGGGGAGGGGGTTATACATAAGTACACCGAATGCAGTGTACAAAAAATGAGTGAACCAGTTCCTGTGTTGTAGGAAAGAAGATGTGTGGTTGGTGTGCACACTTAAATGCTTATGGACATTTACAGAGTTGTAGTACAAGATGTTTAGCACCTTGTTATCCATTGCTTTAAAAGATTAAAATCAGATTATGATCCTGCCAGCCAGAAAATTTCTTCTGCTTGTGCTCTGTTCATGTGTCATAAAAGCCAAGACGATCCTTCTGTTGTAGCATGTGAGCGTATGTTGGTAGTATTGTTTTAATTCTATTGTTTACGACTTACATTATAACCATGACCATTAGTTTTACAGGGGAAATTTGTTAGACTTCCTGAGGACTTGTAATTTCCTTGATGTCCTCTACATTTTTTTTTCCAGCCCATCATATTCATAGTTACAAGTGCACGCACGGTTCTTGTCCAGCCTGTGGGGAAGTTATTATAAGAATTGTTAGGCAGGGGTATAATACCTGTTGGATTCTTAAAGTACCTGAGATATGTAGTTGTATGCGTGAAGGTTGGGATGTCCTAAGCAAGTGACTTTTTTTGTTCTTATCCGTCACGAATAAATTGTCGCACCTGCACCTTTCGGGACGAGCCTCTACGGTGACTCTGATTCTAACAAACGTTCCTGCTGACTTTCGAACTGCTAGCCTGCTTGGCGTCTCTTTTCACAGAGAGGGAAGAATGCTGTGCAGAATAGAATTCTGGACTTGCTTTAACGATCGAACATGACTCCAGGCCATTCTAGTTAATTTGTCATTATCCTATTATTATTATATACATTTACAAAGTAGATGCTAAGGATATGAGTGTTTGAATTTCAAATGTTTGTACTCAAAAAGTACTTCATATTCGTGTATTCGTACCTGACGATATCAATTGCAAGTAAACAAAATAAGAATAATAATATGCAGACGGTTCGAAAATGAATCAAAAAAAATTCTGAATATTTGCTTCTTATACTTTGGTCAATTGGTCCATTACTTGATGCAAGGAACACTAAAAATTGTAAGCAATCCACATAGTGTATACTTTGCTAAATATATAAATATGTAGGATTACAATTTATAGAATGTGTATGCGTTTATTCACAAATGTTTAGTCTGCCGGTATCTCTCGTGAATCATCTTTGGGTGGAAAATATTAAATATAAAGTTGTGTGTGTAGTAGAGATAGAATCTGAGGTATTTGAAAGATTTTTTATGATTGTCTTATAACAGTGCAAAGTAAATAAATTTAGTGTGAGAATAAAATACCAGAAGTAGGAAGGGGGTAGATGAGGGAGAAAGGCGGTGCTTTGTGCTTGTCACCTGAAAATGTCACCTGCACGACAATTTACGATGACTTTTGACACACAGTGATGCCAGCATTTGTCCTTTGTTGCTATTCTGTAGTTTTGGTCGAGTCATCAACTTTTGAACTATCTGATGTGGTAACAGTGTTTAATAGTTCGAGCTCCGGGCGGTCATTTCACGTCCTCTTTCTGTTTCTATATTACCTTGCGTTCTTGCATTCTATGGAACTGGGATTGGAAGTGGTATTTAATGTTGAATGTAGAATACGAACAATTTGATCAAATGCTCATCAAATCTATACAAACTCTCCCTGTACCACACTATATTTGTTGTACTACTGCACTCACTGCACGTATGGTTTATTCTTTTACCGACCCAATTGGACCTACATTGCCTATTGCTTGGTAGGTTAGGTTTATGGGATATATAAAAATGCTACCTATATGTTCCTTTATGATGAATAAATCAAATCCAAGATTGAATAATGTTGCCAATAATTACCTTTTAATTCATCCAATTTGCAAGAAAAAATTCTGGAATTTCAACAAGAAATTCTGATGTTTAAATTTTGAATTTTGATACAAACGAATTGAATTTAGATTTTTGGTAATATTAATAATAATTAATAACAATTAATAACTTTTGGTATATAAAGTAATCTTTCTCTTCTTCGTGCTCTTCCTTTTCAGGCTATTCTGTTCTTCTGCATTTTTTTATTCACCGAGTAGAAATTATTCTTTGCTGACTTCAGTCTTTTCGTCTTGTTCTTCGTGGTATGTTGCCACGTACAAGGCTTTGTCGATTTCCTTCAAAAACATTATCATAGTTAAATAAATTATAATTAATGAATTATTGAAATAATTTAAGATATCGTAAGATAAATATAAATTTACCTTTGGAATGGGTTTAATCTCAGTTCCGAGTTCTTGTTCGATTTTCTGTAGTTTAAATCTGTCGTCGTACGTGATGAGATTGACAGCGATGCCCAAATGACCGAATCTTCCTGAGCGACCGATTCGGTGCAAATACGTCTCGGACATTTTCGGAAAGTCAAAATTAATTACTACGTTGACTGCTTGGATGTCGATTCCTCGAGTAAACAGATCTAAATTCATAAATATATTCAATCTATTATTTTAATACCTTAAATAGATGTATTTAAATATTAATTCTAACCGGAGCAGACGAGATTTCTGCAATGTCCTTTTCTGAAATCATGGAACACTCTATTTCTGTCCGCCTGGTTCATTCTGGCGTGTATGTAATAGCAAGCATATCCCAAGTCTGTGATTTTCTTGGCAAGCAATTCGACTCTTTGTGTGCTGTTGCAGAAAATGATCGATTGATTGATTTCCAATTTGGAGAACAAAGTGTTCAGGCAATGAACCTTTTGCCGCTCTTGCACAAATGCGTAGTACTGAGTCACACCCTTTAATGTTAACTCTTCCATCAAATTTATCTTGTACGGGTCTATCGTATGCTTTTTCTACATATATTCATAATTAATTCATTACTTTCCTACCTTAATTATATTATGCAACTAATAATATGTAAAATGTAAAATTAACCATGAAAGACTCGACAGTGACGGGGAAAGTAGCAGAATAGAGAAGAATTTGTCTCTTGGGTGGGAGGAATGAGATGAGCTTGTCCAGCATTCGGTTAAAGTCTTGAGAAAGAAGTTTGTCCGCTTCGTCCAAAACCAACATTTTACAGCCGTCCATCTTACAAACATTCTTCTCCATCAAGTCTATAATACGACCTGGAGTCGCTATTATCATGTGCACTGTGTACATAATAATATACATAATTTACTATTAGCATAATATTCATATTAGTACTTAGAAGATTGTATTCATTTCAACTTCACTGTTGTTTTGCCAAAAGTGTACGGTGTAGTATTACTTGAAATGTTTCCTTGATACTTCACCATGGATTTGTTAATACATTAAAATCAGCATACCTTTTTGATAGACGCGAATGATGTCGTCCTTGAGTCCAGTGCCTCCCGTCGTCACCATCACCTTCAATTTCAAATGTTTCGCCAGGTCAGTACAAATTTGGCTGATTTGCAATGCCAACTCACGAGTAGGGACAATAACCAGACCTGCAATTTTATTTATTTGGGTATTAATTAATGTGTATTTTATTAAATATATTATCATATGCAGGCATATGGAGAGTTCAATAGAACTTTTAAATGTCCTGCCTTATCAAAATCGAAGATTTGCGTGTTAATCCAATGTAATAACCCTGATAGGGGGTTTACCACTCTTCGGCGCTTGGGGAGACAACACCATATCTCCACCGTTAAGTTAGCCACCCTTACCTGTCTGTACCCTGTACTCAAAAAATTCTTAGCTACATCTTCATTTACATCGTACTCCGCTAGGGCACCATAATGTCAGCCCCTTAGTTAACTGGTACCCTGAAACCCTTTTACATCATTATTCAATATTAAAAGCCTACCTTGAATGGCATCAATGGTGTGATCGATTCGTTCAAGAATCGGAATAGCATAAGCCCCAGTTTTTCCGGTTCCATTTTTCGCCCTGGCCAAAATGTCTCTTCCGCTCAAAGCCATCGGGATACTCGCCTCTTGGATTGGACTCGGCTTCTCCCAACCCATCTCAAAGATACCCATTAGCAGCTCTCTATGTATCAATGCATAGGTATATCATATTAATACACAGATATATGTTTAACATGCATATATAACATAGGTATATATTTATATAATGAGAGCGATTAAAAATTTAAAAATTAAAAATTACCGTGTTAGACAAAAGTCTTCAAATTCTTTTCCTTCTCTGTCGGTGACATCGGAGGTCTTGATTCTCCGGTCCTTGGGCGGCGCCTTCACCAAATCTTTCCAGTCGCTCTTGCTGTCCTCGCTCTTGATGTCCATTTCTTTTCTTGGTCAACCAAAGACTGAACTGAGTTCTCAATCTACTATTCAATATTAACAAATGAATACTATATTCTTTCTGCCTTTGGACTCCCTAGTACAACAAAGAAGGAGACAAACTTTTGGGTCCGTCTTTCGGTCGCCAAAAGACGAATTTCACTATCTTTCAATGAATTTCCCTAATCAATTCATTCAATGCAACAATATCTAAAAAGTCAATGTCACACCACACCACACTGTATAAAAAGTCCGTTCATATTCATTCACTACACTAGTCATTCCTTCTTCCTCCTCCTTTTAAACTAATATTAACATAAAATGCTAATCAAAAGTTTAAAGTGAAAAAAATTCTCAACAAAAATGAAAAAGTGCCAATGACCTCTCCTTCCAGTCATACACTCACCACTCTCCACATTACTATCTACTCTATTCAAACAAAAGTAGTCAGTTGACGTACGTGGTGGTTGTTAATGAAAAATGATAAATATGAAGAAATGTCCGCATGTCACGGTTAAACGGACACACACTAAAATTTCATACACCCTGTAGGGTATTAGTATTAACAAGTTGTTCTATAGTAGTAAATATGTTCATATCGTAATGTAATATAACATTTGATTTCTTTAGCCACAAGTATAAGAGCTTGATCTGCTCTTAAAGTTTTCCATGTTGTTTATTTCATCCATCTTGGCTAACTGTGCGTCAGAGGTTGTGAGAACAAAGGCAAGTCAGCAAGTCACACCAAGCAATACATACACCGTTTGTATTGCAGAGTGTGTGAACGTTGCAGCACAACGTAAAACAATGTAGGTTTACAAGAATCTATTCACCAAACTCAAGACAAATGTTAACAGCAGGAGCTTGTAGAAAACAGAAGCTAAACAAGAGCCGACTTGACTAACATCAGGCACGTTAATTTAATACAAGAGAAAAGCCAAAGTCTTAATTCAGTTGCTTGGAATTGTTCTTCCTTCATTCTATTTATCAGCTTTGTTTTCTGCTCTCTCACAATCAGCTTATTTACAAGTTAACTTACAAACTATGAACAAATACCTACACAAGACAAATGATAGACTCTAGTCCCTCTCTCTCTCTCTCCACTCTCTTGCTAACAACAGTCAACAGAACTGTTTCGTATTGTTCGTTTTAGTTGTTTTATGTAGAGTGTCTGAAGCTAAGGTGCATGAATATCTTGAGCTTTTTGTCTTGGATTTCAGTAGAAATTTTAAATATTTGCCTTCTATTCAAAACTTCACCAAAGCCGTAACTGCGGTCGCTATTTCCATATTTCATTTACGTCGCAATGTACCGGATCACAGTCTTAAAACTAAGAAATAACTTATTTCAAAGGATGATCCGCGCCACTACAGTTTCGTGATCAGTACATGGACTTACCTTTACAAGTTGACATGGGTGGAATAGAAGCATATGGAACAAAATAGCAATATTTCATCCGACTTAAACCGAAAACACACAATTTAAGAAACTGTGTATGGATCCAACTGAAAAACTCTAGAATCCTTACATATTTATTTTTTGTAAACATCATTGAGGAAAGATTATAGCACACGACAAGGTTGGAAGATTATTTTAGAATACATGTATTAAAGTGCACGTTTGCAGCCGACGAATCTCTTTGTAGCTGAAAAAGATAGCATTTGTATGTCTTAAAGTTTTTAGTTCTTAGGCTCTATAAATTCATGCAATTATTTCTCACATAGCTTATGTAGAATATCATACGAATCCTTTGTCATTCCGTAGAATAGTGTAGTACGTATTATGTCAAATTCGGAGAAGCAAGTCAAGCGGTGCATAGCATAAAGCTGAGATAGCTCGAGAACCTACTTCGTTAATTTTCAGCCAGATTGAAACTTTGAACACGAATTCTTTGCTTGACGTTGAAAACAGGTAGAAAACTCTTGGCTATGAAAGGGTGAAAGTTATTCGAGTGAGATAACGAGCACGTGAAAAAATGCTCTAATCTGCTCATACACGCTTCAACTCGAGCGCAAGGAATTATTTCCATGTTTTCTCTGATGACTTTGCAGCACTGGTGCGTATTTATACGCAAGTACGTGTATCTGCTACAATGTAATCTCACTTTTGAACTCATTCTACGTTTCCATACACAAAGTAGTTAGTTTGTCCTTAATAATAATATATACACTCGTATCTGCATAATATTCCCAATAATATACCTGGGTAAAATACAGATTGATACTATAATCTATCTCTTGATTCTCATTTCTCCTATCTTGCTTTATTGTAATGTTTTCCTACCCTCATTAGTGTACAGAGCAATGCAATACATACTTATACTTGGATCTACCCACCGACATAGGTAATATAATCAAAACGCGCTACCTGGATATGGTAAGTAGCAGGTGAAGATGCTTTAACAAATAATAAATGAAGAAGCTGCTGTCAAATATCACGGCTAAAATATAAACCAAATTAGTGAAGTATGTTTCACACACTTTTGGCGTGTATTCTTGTACACACACTTCTTTTCTGTATTATAGACAAAGGATTTCACAATTGGAATGACTTGGCACATTTCCCCCCATAGGTAAACAAAATATCAATATTAGCTAGCAGCAGCCACTAGTCAGTAAGTACCTACATAATAAATAATATTAGCAGAGGTAACTGGCGAGAAAAAAATTAATGAAAGATTGAATATTTGGATGAATTGATGATACGGATGGCGGTTGTTGGCTGACTGTTGTGCTCACAACAGAAGCGAAGTGGTGCATGTGAAAAGCGTCATTATATTCCGTATGCTACAATCTGTTCAACATCAAACCAAATACTTAGCTTCATTTTTCATCTTTTTATCACCCTACACACCCTATAGACGTGATGATACGACCGACGACTTGATATGGCAAGATAGGCAAGAATGAGGGAAGAGTGTAACAAACGGTACAGATAAATTCAAGCATCACACACACACATAGTACATACACATACACTGTGTTACTGTGATGGCTCTTGTTGACAATGATGATGTGATGCGAGTGAAAAGTGGATGGAACTTTTATCAAATAAGATGAATAGACGGAGATCTTTTCATCGCTTTTATGATTTTGGCGTTATGTACCTTATCTTGTCTACTTGTAGCCCAGAATATGAATCGAAGTAAGCCAGCCTTTACCACTGGAGTAATAGACAGGTCATCATCATACAATTATTACTTTCGTATACATAATAATCATTTCTACGCCATAAGCCAACCTAAGGACAAAATTTTACAAAAAGATTCTTTAACATAATATTTCCTTGGAACCCTTTTATTCGGGCAAATGCAATAACGCTTACGAAATGAAACATTTTCTTC